>DWGR01003727.1:0-11843 GCA_018247715.1 Heliconius burneyi | reverse complement strand
CATGTGGTGCCACCCATGTGGTGTCTATATCGTCGTATTTTTTATTTTCATACAAACATTAAAGTTATTTAAGTAAAACAAAATCAGCTTCACGCTGCATCCCGCACACAGCAGGATAGGCAGAGGGGATCTAGTGTTAGGACAATCGTTCGCCACGCCGAATTCTGAAGGATACTGACCCGAACCCACAATATGTCATGTTAGCTTTTACGCGCGCTTATTATCCAGAAAAAATATTAAGGGAAGTACAATAACCGGATATGATATGGAAGTTAGCACCTTTTACCTCCAGGTGAAGAGCACGAGCCATATGTATATTCTTTTATTTCCAAATTATAAATAGTTTTATAAAAGTCGACTGTACCTTTTATCAATGAACAAAGGTTATTGTCATCTTTTATGTAGTTACAACAGGAGCTGAGGCCGTCATGGCAGAGGGTGTGACTGTAACGCGATGGTTGTGGGTTCAATCCCCACTTGAATTAATGAATAATTCATATTTCTGAATATTTTCATGTTTTCGCTCTGGCACCAATGCAAAAGCCCGGCTCTCCGCCACTCAACACACAATGCCTCCAGAATCCAGCGGAATGTAGGGAACGAAGTGTCTTAACACTAGTCCTCTGCCTACCCTGATATGTTCCAGATACGACGTGAAGCTGATTTAGATTTTTTTATAAACCTAGAACAATGTCAGAGATATTCAAATGGAAGTCCGATGTGAACATTTCATATTTGTTCCACATCTGTCTCCTATTATTATAGGCAAAGTGGACCTCAAAGCTGAAGGTACACCTTTAGATCTATTCATGCATTTTGCAAAGGTCAGTCAACTATAATTAAATTTTACGAAATATTCAATAGTCGTAGAAGAAAACATTGTACGCAATGATTGTGGGTTCGATTCCCATTAGGGGAATGATATTTTTAATATTTTAACTTCCACGCCTAATAACTCGTTACAACTTTCGAGTTCAGTTGAGTTTCACTACTCAACTCGCAATATCTTGAGAATTCAGCAAAAAATGGAGAACTGAAGTCCCTTACCCCTTGTTTCCTGAGAACCCTCTGCCTACCCTGCTACGTGCGAGGCACAGCAAGAACCAAAATAATATTTAAAAAGTGAAATTAATTTAGAGGCTGTCGTAGCGCAGCGGCACAAGGGTGTGACTGTAACGCGACGGTTGTGGATTTGATCCCCACTCGAGGAAGTGAAATATTTATTTACGTTTATATTCCCATTTCTTCGCTCTGGTGTCGAGGCAAAGCGCGGTATTGAGTTCTGCCACTCAACACGCAATGCCTCCAGAATTCTGAATTCTGGTGTCTTAACACTAGGTTCCCTCTGCCTACCCTGCTGTGTGCGGGATACAGTGTGAAGCTGAAATTAATTAAAATTGGTCTTCATATTTTAGATCTAGATGATAATAATTATTCCACCGAATAGAAATCGAGCCCGTACCCACATTGCATGCTTCCAGTTAAATCCTGTACCACCGCGATAGATATAAGTAATATAGAACGATCAAAATCTATTACATCAATATAGGTTTTGAATATAGCATGTCAATAACCGGGAAGAGTTTGCGTCAACCTTTGCTCCTTTTAGATGATAATTTGGGCCTTATTGTCGTCGAGAGTGATATGGTCTTGTGGATAGGACCAGGTGCCATTACTATAGCATATAATATATTTTACTAAATATTAATAAAAATATATTTTTTTATTTTTATATTATAGGTTAGTACAAGAAAAACAACAATAAATTGAGGTCAGTCGTTGCGCAGAAGCACAAGCGTGCGACTTATAAGCATGACAGGTTGTAGGTTCGAATCATGCTCGGGGGAATTAAATATTTTTATTTCTTCGCTTTGGTAACGAGGCAAAGAGGGGAAATTAATCCCTTAAGTCGGCATCGAACCACTGCAGTTAAGACAGATATTGTACTACTGTCAGGATTTATAAGAGAAAATATAATAATAACTTTTTATTTTTTATATTAACTTAAGGCCGTGGTAGCGCAGCAGCACGAGGTATGACTGTAACGCGACGGTTGTGGTTTCGATCGCCACTCGAGGAAGTCAAATATTTACGTTAATATTTCTATTTCTTCCTTCTGCTGTCGAGGTAAAACGCGGCGTTCAGTTCTGCCACTGAACACGCAATGCCTCCAGAATTCAGCAGAAAAGTGGGGAACGGAGTTTCTTAACACTAGGTTCCCTCTGCCTACCCTGCCGTATGCGGGATAAAGCGTGAATGTATGACTCATAAAAATTCTTAGTTCAGTTTATTTCCCAGTTAATCATTCACATGACGAATATTTCCTTTTGAACCTTTTGCTATGAATAAAAGATATATAGAAATGCCATTGGCATAAATCAGATGACCCGTCCGTATTTGATGTTGTAATATTACTTATAAATATGTATATTAGTTGCTAGTAAAATATAGATGAAATAACGTATACATATAAATAGTAAAGACAATGCGGCTTCGCCCGCATAGATTTATTGTTATACTAGCGACCCGCTCGCGGGTTCGCCCGCTTGAATTATAGTATTAATGAGATTTGTATTTATGAACCGATTGAAATGAAACAAACTCTAAATGTTAAAGGTTTCATTATTGTAATGAAAACTGCATGAATATCGGTTAAATATTCAACGATATCTATATAAATTGTGTATTACAGATATTACGATAAGTAATAAGATTAATAAAATAATAATAACTGGACTATTAATCCTTTTTCTACTATATATTACCAGAGCGAGGATTTTTTAAATAAAAAATTATGGAAAAAGATATGGCAAACGAGCGGGTCACCTGATGGTAAGTGATCACCGCTGCCCACGACCCCACGTATCACCAGAGGAGTTACAGGTGCGTTGCCAGCTTTTGAGGTGGTTGGACGGTTTGAGGATATGAAGCAAGATATTTTTTACCTTTATTCACAGAATGGTTAAGCAAAATAAACTAGTGTCAAGACTTGTGCTAAAATTGTAATATTTATTTTGCAGCGCAAGCTCCCCCGAATGAAAATTGAACCTACTATCCATTCTTTTACTGGTTATTATAGCTTGAATTTGCCGCTAACTTATATAAATATCTGTCTGTCAAATCATAGCTTATGTTTTTACATGTAAAGAACATTATTTTTTTGTTTCTTTGTTTTCTTAGAGTTGATATTAAAATTATTTTTTTAAATATTATTTAAATAAACTGTTTTAATATTTACAAGTCATGTCCATGTTAGACAGATGAGTGTATCAATTGTGAAGGATTGGGCTACATCTCTGCAGCTGAACTTAGTTATCATCTTTATATACAGAGTGCTCTTATTATATTTTTTGTAGGTACAAATTTTAAGGGAGACGCGACGATTATGGGTTCGATTTCTATTCAGAGGAATACAACATTTATTTTTTTATTTCCCCACTGTGGCGACGATGGAAAGCGCAAAGATCTCCGTCACTCATCGACTCTAGGATCTGGCGGAAACAGAAGTATCTAAATCAGGAACAGAATCTTTTAACATAAGGTACACAGGTTCCTTCTGCCTACCCTCCACGTGCGGAATACAACATGAAGTTTAACAAAAATATATATTTAAAAAAAGTATTAGCGTTTGAATATGGATTTACCATGTTATAAAACGTATTATTAGATTTTAAGTACAATTATTATGGCGTTAATTTCGTACTTTTTACAAAAATAACATAGTTATTTAAAAAGATAAAAATATTAAGAAAAACGTCAAATTCAAAATCAAATTTCAAGTTTTGTTTTGTGCATATAATTTTAGGAAATAGGTTAAGAAACCGGTCTTAAAACTACTTTATACTAAATAATAATTTTACACAATTATTCGGACATAAGCTAACACCATGTATATGTGGGACAAACGCAATTCAATGGATAAGTATGATTAATAGACCGTAGAGGCAGGTCGGGATCGCATTAGATTTCCTTGTTGGGATACCGACAATTGTGTCAATAGATCTCTATGTTAATATATGTAAAATGTAAAAAAAATGTTTGGATGACCTTTTATGGGCAGCTTTAGAAAAAGTGTTTTGGTCACTAGGTTCCTTATTTTTTTGCTATGACTGATTTGAATTGTCTTTGTTCTATATGTATACAAAAAGTAGATACTCGAGCAAAAAAAAGTAAAAACATAAGGTTGTCGTGGCGCAGCGGCACAAGAGTGCGACTGTAAACGCGACGGTTGTGGGTCCGAATCCCGCTTGAGGGATTACCCACTTAACACACAATGCAAATCCAGAAAATTCAGACAGAACAAAGTGTCTTAACACTAGGTGCACAGGTTCCCTCTGCCTTCCCTGCTGTGTGAAGGAAAATGAAGCTAAAACAAAAATAAAGAGGAAAATTGTAATTACGCTTACCTTCGTACATCTGAGCATACTGTGGGAAGCCGGCAGCTCTCAGCCATTTGCAAGCTTCGGCTGCTTCGATCTCTATAACAAGTAAACAATAACATTAGATAAAATATAGATAGAGATAAGAATATAATTTACTTTACTTTTATTCATATTTTTTGTATTTTTTGTGTTTACATTACATTACTTTTATTCATATTTTTTGTATTTTTTTTGCTTCATGCTGCAGACAGCAGGGTAGGCATAAAGAACGTGGGAACCTTGTGTAAAAACACTCCCTTTGCCCACTTTCCGCCGAATTTTCAAGTTAATATGTATTGGGTTGTAAGACCCAAATAGCAGAAAATAGCCCAAAAAATGTAATCATGTTTGGGCTATATATAGACCATACCACTATTAGATTGGACTATACTATTAGATTAAAAACATAGCTTGTAAGCAATCAGAAAAGTCACTACAATCCATAGAACAAAAATCGCACAACAAACACTATTTCAAAAACAAAACACCTTTCTCCTTATAAATATTAATAACCTGGCCACATTTGTTGAGCCCTAGCGCCCTTGAAACCCAACCCTAAATAACGGTTTAGGTCAAACGATGAGGTTCTTGTATAACTGGTTGAGAGATACAACCTAGTGTAGGGCATAGGGCCAATCAGTGCTATTGTGCGTTTGACTGTTAGAAATGTCAATATTATGTTATTTATGTATGGAAATCCAAGAAAACAGATATTTGTTAAATATTTTATTCTCATCATCATCATCTTGCACCTTTGGCATCATGAGGGTCACACGGTAGTAATCTTTTGATAATAACCAACTTTAAAAAAGGTGGTCACAGATTTGATAAAAATTCATAAGAGTATTTAGATAAGCTTCAGTTTTACTTAGGCACTAAGTAAATTTCATGAATATCGCTTTTGTCGCTTTTGAGGTTCCACATATATTTGGTGGGGACAAAAAGGCTTACCATACTTACCTTTCTGTCCATACAAGACAGCCAGCACAAGACAGAGTTAAGTAAGAAGCTTCTTATAATACAAGTGATACTGTCCTGCAATGGCTACACTTTAGAGTAAAAGTTTGCCTATAAAAAAGTTTAAATAGAGGCCGTCGTGACGCAGTCACAAAAGCAGCTGACTCTAAATCGACGGTTGTAGATTCGAATCTCATTTGGGGGAACGAATCCTTTTCTATTACTAATATTTTTATTTCTTCACTTTGAAAACAAGCAATCCCATGAAAATTCAACGAAAAGTGGAACGAAGAGAGTCTTTATAATATCTCTTCCTCAGCCTAGCCTGCTATATACAGAACACAGGGTCAAGCAAAAGAAAAAACTTTACGCAATCAGTACAATTATATCACCTCAGATAAGTCAAATAAATAAAATAAAAAAACAAATATAACTCATATGAACCAATGCCACATCCAATTTGTGTACAAATCGTTACGTAAGGGAACCCAATGTTAAGGTGCACATTATTTAAGTGGTAATGCGTGTGGTAATTTTTCACCGGAACTACGCGGTGTTTTTTCTATTCTATAAGAATGAAATATGTTTTTTTAGCTATTAAAGAAAGTAGGGTAGCCAAATGTAAGGAAATATTGTTTAAAATTTAATATATTTGGATACTGTATTCTTTTAATAGCTACAACAAAATTAAAGCTTCATTCGTTCTACAATTTAATTTAATATTTTGACATGATTATGTCTTATCCCTGGGGTTTGGGAAAAGGAATGTGCGATACGAAAATCGTTACCATGACTCATCAATTAGTTTGCGTCGCGTCATCGACGAATTCGTTCATCTTTGTTGTTTGTTGTATTTTGTGTCTGTGTGTTGAGTGTTTATATATAGTGTCTCTAGATGTTTGTATATAGTGTGTATAAGAGATCAAAAATATATATGAAACCATTTGAATTAAGTCATAGTTACATTGTTCTTTTCATTTATGATATAAGACATATTCATGTCAACTTTTGTTTAATTATTCAACAATATAAGAAATAGTCGTATAAATAAATATATTATTTGTATAATAAATATATTACATTAAAGATATAAAATGATATTTAAATAATATAGCATTGTTATTGTTTTTTCTTTGAAACAGTGATTCATTATAGATAATGTAAAAGAGTAGGTGTGTCATTCCGATATTTCTATATTATCATTTATCTTCCTTCCTACTATTTTCTGAAGTAGGTGTTCTTGAAGCTTTATGTAATCTATATCTATACTTATAATAAATCTGTATAAAAGTTGTTTCTATACATTGAAAATATTTAAAATAATTAGCCAGGCTATTAAGGAATAACTAACAAAATCCATTTCCAGCATTGTTGGAATTTTTGTTTGTTTAGCTGCATAGGACACGTTTCACGTACAAAGTACACAACAAGGTTTTAGTTTTTATTTCATTGTAATCACTTCACTCCATCAAAAGATAAAAGTATTTAACGTTTTCAAGAACTTTATATTTGAGAAAGAATGACTGTTGCCGGGTCAGCTAGTATAAAATAAATTTTATTAATTAAAATTTGAACTTGACTTATTTAAAAAATTTTGGTGTTTATTTCCACCTTCCAGTTCGCAACATTTTTTTAATCTATATTAAAACCATAAAGCTGAGAAGCTGGTTTGGCTTAAAAAGCTAATCTCAAGAATTAAAAATTATTTTTGTTTTTCATGTTGAAGAGTCCATTTTTATCTTTATATTACTTGTAAAGCCTAGTCCATACATAAGTGCCATTGACATCACTCTACACAAACTCTCTCTGTATATAATAAAATAATTATAGAAAAAGTCATTCAAATTTAACAAAATCATGGTGACCCTATCTGCCACTGGCTTGCTGATGGGAGATGAATCGTGGACCACCATCAAGTGCAAGATAAAAAAACAAGCAATGCTTTTAGTTTGAAGTGTAATTTGAGTGTTGAAATTTTGATTAATTCATCTTGCAATTGAATTTGTTTTTTATATTGTTAAGTTAATGGTACTTTATATTATTAAGAAGTAGGTACAGTGATTTGATTCTTAAGAGCTTTATTTATTTTAATAAATTTTAAAAATAAATATAAACAAATAAAAAAAATCCTGTATTTTATATTCCACTAGTTAATAACAAATTAAATTTTGACCTAATAATGTCTCATATATTTAATAAAAAAAAAGTAAATAAATAATCATTACAATATAATAATGTTTTTTTATTTACCTACCTTAACTAAACTACGCTTTAAATCTTTTCAAACTTTAAGCCATTCGTTGCGACATTTGGACTTCAATGTGGGGATTGAATTGTTTCCATATCATTGCTCTCGTAACAAGACAAAGCCTATGGCATTGTATTGAGCTAATCGACATGTTTCGAAAATAGCGAGAAAAACGAGTAAAATGGGAAACGCAGTGTTTCAGTTCGTACTTAAGAGTTCCTGAGATGAGTGTTAACAATAAGATCTACCTACACTGCCATATGCTGAATCTTAAGAAACTTTTAAAAACATATAACATATATAGAGATTTATAACTAATTGAGGCCAGTCGTGGCGCAGGGGCACAAAGTGTGCTTCAAAATCTACTGGTTGTGAATTCGATCCCCAATCGAGAAAATATAATATTTATTTACATTTATATTTAAATTAACTCAACACGCAATGCCTTTAAAATTCGGTGGAAAGTGGGGAACGGAGTGTCTTAACACTAAGTTCCCTTTGGCTATCTTACAATGAATTAATTTCATATAAAGATTTATAACTAACATCTTATATTACAAGCGCTCAAATTGTGAAAACACAAAAATCCCGTCATCTTTAAATATTAAATCAACCAAGTTCTAATAAAGTAGGTGATGTTCACTCTCAGGATGTTCTCGGAGTTCCCAAGGTTAATGAATCAAATGTAAATTTAGAAACGATATGTAAACAGGTAAATGTGGGAATAAATTTTATATCAAATGTGATATGTTGATATACAAAAAGATTTTCTTTTTAGAGGAAAAACAAACGGAAGCTTTCTTAAATCATTAAGTTGTCTGTCATAAATGTTTTTCTTTCAAAATCTCGTAAAGGTAGGTTAAAATGCTTTTTTTATTTTTTATACCACATATAACAGTGTTGGCAGAGGGAACCTGGGAATCTAGTGTTAAGTCCATTCCGTTGCCTCGTTCATCTGATTACCAGAGTGAAGAAATTATTATTTTTCAGCTTCACGCTGTATCCAGCACACATCAGGGTACGCAGAGGGAACCTTGTGTTAAGACACTCAGTTCCCCACTTTCTGCCGAATTATAAACGTCGCGCTTTGTCTCGACACCAGAGCGAGAAGATGGAAATATAAACGTAAATAAATACATTATTCCTTCGAGGAGGAATCGAACCCACAACCTGTTGCGTTTACAGTTATTCATTACCACTGCGCCAAGACTGGCCTCTGTAAATTATATTAATTGATACAGAACAGACACTTGTAGTACTAGCATGTGATTAATAAGGAAAACCCTTGAATAAATTGTCTGTAATTATTTTTAAGGAAAAATGCGAATCCTTCGTCATTACAGCATCCTAGATTCGAATAAGATTAAATATTTTAATAAAAAAAAAATATTTATAAGAGGACTAGTCGTGGCGCAGGAGAACAAAGCGTGACTGTAAACCGATTGGTTGTGGGTTCGATCCCCACGCGAGGAAATTGAATATTTATTCAAATTCATATTTCCTTTGCATCGCTCTGGTGTCTGAGAAAAGAGCGGCGTTGACTCAACACGTAATGCCTCCAGAATTCGGCGAAAAGAACGGGAGTGTCTTATCACTAGTTTCCTTCTGCATACCCTGCTGTATGCGGGTTAAGCGTGAAGTTGATTTATTTGATTTTATTTAAATAAGTGATTGAGGTCACCGTGGTGGAGTGGATAGTGACTGATTGTAAATGCCGTAGACTTAGGTTCATTTCCCTACTCTGGCGAGACAATGTTTGACGTTCAGTTTCGAACACTCAATCACTAGAAAAATATTCTACCGAAATGCTAAGCCATTACATACCAAACTTTTCAAATAATATTAGAACAAAGTAAACCATGTTTACTCTAAATAGTATAAATAGAGAATGACTGCCTCATTATCGCTTAAGCTAATTGACGGCTGTGACAACATCGTTATAAGAGTGAGGAGATACGGACACATAATGGACTATAAGTACAAATGATATAATTATTACGTTTATGTTTCAGCTGGTGCCAATATTGATAAAACTTTTATACATAATAAGTATGGTATATGTGTTTGTAGTAGGTAGCCCGTAGGAGCGGTTGTGGGTTCGATCCCCACTTGAGTTATTGAAATATTTATTTACGTTTATATTTCCATTTATTTACTCTGATGTCGGGGCAAAGCGCGGCGACCCTGCTGTGTGCGGGATACAGCGTGAAGCTGATTTAATTTAATTTTCGTAGGTAGAGAGAACTTAGCGTTAAGATATTTAGTTCTCCTATTTCTGCATGCGTGAGCCACCGTCGCTCTGGTGACGATGCAATGAGAAATGGGAATCAAACCCACAACCATCGTATTTACTGTTGTATACACCAACAAACAGTTAAGTTAGACTGACTTACTTAGAAACAAAATGTTAATACATTAAAATAATAGCATTAACTCGTCAGAAATAGCTAATTTTAAACTATTGCGTATTCAGGTAGATCAGTAAGTCTATCGATATTCGAAGTAAATATTATTAAATCGATTACGACATCAATATTTACTCGATTCAATTTCATTCGATTTGATTTGAAAACAATTTACAATAACGTCCATTTGACGGATCTATTCTTGTTGTAAACACAACTAAAATTATCATAAACTGTGGATGTTATATGAAAACAGGGAGCAATATTTTAGATCAAATTCTTTAATAGAAACAGAATGAGCCTAGTGTTAAAACACTCTATTCACTACGTTATGCCTAATTTTCGTCATATTATATGTTGAGTTGCAGAGTTTAACGCCGCACTTTGTCTGCCAGAGCGGGAAAAAGAAAATATTACAACGCCTTCCCGCGATCGCTTCCTGTAGAATTGTCGCTACCGATATTTCTATGTAATTTGATTCAAAAACTGTTAGTATTGGCCTAATTGATTAAAAATATTTTGGTTTCACTTTTACTTATGAGACCGTTGTGGCGCAGCGGCACAAGGGTGTGACTGACACACGATGGTTGTGAGTTCAATCCCCACTCGAGGAAGTGAAACATTTATTTACGTTATATTATATTTCCATTTCTTCGCTCTGGTGTCGAAGCAAAGCGCTGCGTTGAGTTCTGCCACTCAACACGCAATGCCTCCAGAATTCGGCAGAAAGTAGAAAACGGAGTATCTTAACACTAGGTTCCCTCTGCCTACCCTGCTGTGTGCTGCATAAAGCGTGAAGCTGATTTGATGTGATTTTTTACTTATTCCTCGACTAGACTAACCCGCAACCATAGCCCTAAAAGTCAGATACAGTCACACTGCGCTACTACGTCTTTGACATTTTAAAACTAATAAATATATATAAAGAGAATATTTAGGCGTAATTTTATTTTTATTTAATACAAATGAATTACGCCTAAATACTCTCCGTACTAAAATTATCAAAACCGGTTATATAGGGGTCATCTCGTTACTTTATATCATTAGTAGACTATTTTAAAAATAAATTGTAGAGTTTTATCATAAAAAGCGTAGAAGAGATAAAGTAAAGTGACAGACCACTCTGTGACTTCTTAAATATTATATTTCTTTTGCTTAATATAGAAGTTAATGCGAAAATAAAATAAATAATCACTATTTCAAAGGGAAATAGTGTCAACAGTTGATCTTTTGTACCCTGCTATATATTATATATAAGAAAACTATCGTGAAAAGCGTATAAAAAGTTTAATATATAGGAGTTCTAGCCATAGCGATATATGAAAGGTAAACGTTTAGGTTAGAGTGCTTGGACGGACAATAGGCGCAGGTTTGACTCCCGCAATGTCCAAACAATAATGCGTTTTCTAAAATATGTTTCTTTATTTACTATAATAATATAAATTGAATGGGGAAGTAAAATATTTATTTACGTTTATATTTCCACTTCTTCACTCTGGTGACGAGACAAAGCGCGGCATTGAGTTTTGCCACTCAACACGCAATGCCTCCAGAATGCGACACTAATTAGGGAACCTAGTGTCTTAACGCTAGGTTCCCTCTGCCTATCCTGCTGCGTGCTGGATACAGCGTGAAGCTGATTATTTTTTATTTACTATAGGATAACACTTGAAAAAAAAGCTAGTAAATTTCAACACAAAAAATACCTGTTATCTGATCAGCGCTCAAATTAGGAACACTCATTTCTTCACTAACGATCACTAAACACTAAGCAACGAGGCACGTCCCACTGATTCATACCAATAGCACATT
>DWGR01003726.1:0-11843 GCA_018247715.1 Heliconius burneyi | reverse complement strand
CCCCCCTTTACAGTCGTCAACTTCCTCACAGGCAGCCACTAAGCGCTTGGATTTCTTCAGGGACAGAGTAACCTCTTCCCTACCCAACCGGTGTCGCTGTAAAAGCCAATAGGGCTACCAGCATGAACCTCATGTTCGAAATAAAGCTCTGGTGTATATTAAAAGAACGTTTCACATAAGATATTGAACCATTCATAACTATTTATATAAATAAACGTAAACGTAATAATTTTTGTAGTTATATTAATCTTGTTGGATGGACGCCAAGTGTAAAAACGCATCCGGTTGCTAAAATCATTATTGCTCGATACTTACATTATACCACCACTGTATATGAAAATGTATAATTTTTTTATGAATATTTCAAGGAAATAAATACAGGTATAAGTGTGTTTTTTGCCTGATGTCAATATTGAGATAGAGGAGTCACTACATATTATTCTACATATTAGTCACTACATATTATTTTCTTCATTGTATTAAAAAAGTAGTTAATAAATTTTAAAACGGTAAAAATTGAATACAACTTTAAGCATTTTATAACGCAAATCAAGTATTGTAAAGTTACATAAAGATTTATTAATAAACCATTTAGAAGATTTTTGGCAAGAAGCATAGCCAATAATATAAGCGTATAGAGAATGTTTCTTTAAAGCAAGTGGTTTCACACTTTTAAAGCTTACGTAATATACACAAAAGTATTGTTTCTAAGCTATCAAAGACATCGTACGATTAAGCACTCATATATATTTAGGATTGGACCATGTTACCATGCCAATGTTATAATGTCAACATTCAATGTTTTCCATTATAAGTCAACATTCAATATTTTTTTAGCTTCACGCTATATTCCCCAGGTTCCTTTTGCTTACCATAGCATGGTAGGCAAAGGGAACCTGGGTACCTAGCGTTAAGACTTCCGCTCTCCATTTTCCGGCGAACTCTGGAGGTATTGCATATTGAGTGGCAGAACTCAACGCCTGACTTTGTCTCGCTAAGAAAGCGAGGAAATTTAATATTTCGTTTCCTCCAGTGGGAATCGAATCCACTATCTGTCGCCCTTGCGCCACTACCTCAAATAAACTTCTACATTTTAATAAATCAAATGTGAACAGGTGCCATCTCGTGGTAACCAGAAACACTATTGTACACGTATAGAAAGTAAATTGAAACTTGTATTGGTGAAACGTATCATAGATGGCGCTGAATAAACTTAAAATATTCATAGAATTTAATGATTTAAATATTTTTTCTGAATTAAGAAATAATATAAGAAGAAAATATTATTTACCAACTACACACAAACATAATAAAAAATAAAAGCGATCATCTAAATAAAAAGCAATAGAATTCAAATGTTACTTATAAATGTACCTTTTATTAAAATTGGATTTAAATAATGTATTTTCCAAAAATAAATTCTATAATGTACTTACAGGATTTGAACTGCTGAGCCAAGGATGCACTGTCGGCGGCGTGGTGGTAGTCGTATAGGGAACGACCTGCCAAATCCTCTGAATCGTACCCGAGAGTGTTCAAGAGACTGTAACAAAAATGATTAGGTTTATTTGGGTTATTTCTTATGAGCATAACTTAATTAAATTTAAATATGTTTCCAATAAAAAAATTGCTTCAAGCTGGATACAGCTTGCTGCATATGTATATATTTGTTCAGCAGTGTAGGCATTAATTTTTAATTTTTTATTTTATGCTTACTCTTTGGATTGAGATTGGAGATAAAAAAAGTTTTAAAGTGTTTCAATTTAATGAAGTTATTTATACAGTAAATTTTTCTACAAATTATTTTTTTGACTATACACTTATGAGATTTTACGGAATACGGACAAGAGAAAACAAATATAGATACAATATGCAAAATTATAATAATAATAACCATATAAAGTATATATATATATATATATATATATATATATATATATATATATAATACATATAAGTAAAGCAAATTTACAAAAAATATTAACTGTGATAAAGTAAATTTAACATTAGAAATAAGAATTTATAGGTTTGTAAATAGATTCTTATAAAAACTATATATTCAGAAATCCCATGAGGATATCAAAGGTCACCCCCAAAGTGACCTAGAGCCCATAACTTTGGTTCATGTTAACCGGTAAACAGTTAACCTTGAATGACCTATCAACGTTTATACCGACTATTGCACCTTTCACATATTGACAACATAATTGTTTCTGAAAATAAATTAACATAATCACTATAAGAGAACATTTTGTTAATATTACTTAAAACAGGGGACACTACTGTTGTAGACTCTACTTACGGATTTAAAAAAACCCGCCATTCCCCCGGGTGTTCAGTTCACACAAAACTAAAATCAATAGCGACAATATATCTTTATGGCACAAACACAGCACTAAAAGATCACAGACACTGCACTTTCCGAATATCACAAATCCAACATGCGCTCATTGTCGTCTTTACACTATACAAAAGCATGAAGACGCGAATTCGCATTATGTTTAACCTACAAAATACATTTGAAGGTGATATTTTTGTTGATATAACCCTGCCGAATAAAATAGACCACCTTGTATATCGAAACTCGACTGTTAGCAGACCACCTAAATTCAGCAAGGTAATAACGTGTATACTCTATTGTTGTAGAGCGCCATCTCGTGTCGTTGTTCGGTACTAACTAGACTAGATTGGAGTAATAATGGTTTGTTTTTGTCGTCAGCCGCAACAAGTTGGAGATAAAATATTGAAACCGTCGACCTTGCTCCTAAATACGAGTCAGGATTTTATGGGTTAGCCTTAGTTTATGAAGCAATGAGCGTAAATGTATGAAAGCTGTTTACTATTTATGCTATTTTAATGTACTTTAACTGTACGTTTCTTTTAACAATATTTTCTTGTACTTTTTAGAAAAAATAAGAATATGAGTGTATTTTAAACGTTTTCTAGAAAGTATTTGTTTTTCTTAAGTGTGGAATTAATAATGTAATATTTACTTGTTATATTATTTTACTATGTATAGATAATACTATGATGGCTACCAGTTAGTTAAAATTTTTGTATTTTTTGATTTAAATATTAATTTAACCATAATAGTAAGTATTTCAAATATATTATGTATGTAACAATATTTTTTAAACAAAATAAGATGTAGATTTATGGCATTTTGACCCTATCTTTTTATCAAGATATTAAATTCTACGAATAAACATTTAAAATTTAAATCTAAGATTACATTGTAGTCAAATGTATTTTATGTAAATCACATAAAGCAAAAATGATAAAACCAAGCTATTAGCCAACCAAGATAAACAAAATAATATTTAGTTAGTATGTATGTTTTTATTTATTTGTGTAAAAGTATCTTTATATGTATTTGTGTGTATATATATAATTATTTTTCTGTTTAATTATATTATATTTATTAAATATGTATTTTAAGTAAAGTATATCACATTTATAATGTTGTATATTTACTTTATTTTATTTTTATTTCTTTTTGCCTCGTTATTTTTGTTATACTTAACAAACTTTTTATGCATTATATTAAAAAATAAATAATAATATATCCTATATTATTATTTATTTTGTAAATGTTTACGCCCAAGGTTACCTGTAAGAGATCACTAATAGTGATAAGGTCGCCTTTGTATGCCAATTTTATTTATACAGCGATCGATTTTCTTTTTGTATTGTAGTTATAGTTTGTGTATGCAATAATGAAGAGCTTTATCTATGTATCAATTTTTATATACACAACGATTTACATCTAAAAAATGTTTATGTACATTTCTATAAAAAAAAATGCCAGCAAAAAGAAGGCGCATTGTTCCCTCTGCATTCCCTGCTATGTGTGGGATACAACATTATGTGCTAAACAAGAAAAAGGCTGATATTTTTCTGAATATATAGATTACAACTAAATTGTAAGTCATATAAGATTTTTCGACATGAAAGGTCTTATTTGAATAGAACTAATGACAACCTATTTAAACGTTCACTGATAAAAAAAAAAGAATACTAACCATTCATCGGAATAAGTAAATTTCATATCCAAGTTGTGCTTCGTAAGGAAGGTCATGCTGTTCAGTGGTATTTCGATGTTAGAAGGATGTGGGATAGGCCTGCCCACAGCTACTAGGGCCCCTGTGGTGAACTTCTTCACTCCACCTTCTTTATTTTCATCTTCAGACTCTACATTCTTGTCTTGTTCTTTAGTTTCTTCACAGTTCAACATGTGGCCGGTAACGTGAATTACCTGGGGAAAATTTAGTATAAATTACCTTAGGTTTTACCCATTACGTATAACAATTGAATTAAACTTTTCTCAGGTTTTCCGCTATCACTAGATATAAATAAAACTAGTTTGTAATAATGACACAACAAATAGTCTCATCATCAGTTTATGAAGACAATTTTTTTATGTCATTTTGATTTACAATTAGATATATTTCTTATTTATTTAAATATAATTATGTATATATTTCTTGTTTCTTCTAAAAACAAAAGCGGTCTATTTTTATATTTTGTCACATAAATGGCAGCTTCATCCCGCACACAGCAGGGTAGGCAGAGGGAACCTAGTGTTAAAACACTTCGTTCCCCCTTTTCCGCGTGTTGAGGGGCAGAACTAAACGCAGCGCTTTGTCTCGACACCAGAGCGAAGAAATGGAAATATAAACGTAAACAAAGATTTCCTCGAGTGGGGATCGAACCCATAATCTTCGCGTTTCAGTCAAATCCTCGTGCCGTTGCGCCACGACGGCCTCAATGTCCTTTGAGTTATGTCTAAAATTAAACTTTTTTAACATACTTACTGGGTACCACTTGATAAGAACGCGATTCGAGAATCGCAAATTAACAAAACAACAATTTATTAACATATTTAATAGTTTCGCAATATATTGTATATTCTGAGAATAAAATGTCAGAACTAAAGATTTACAGAGAAACAATAATTTTATAAGATGTGATAATTAAAGCGAAACACGACTTGTTACGGGTCAAGGCTTGCACCACGACGGAATGACTTCGTAGGTTTATATGTATATCACAGTATAAAAGTGATTTATGTTCTTTAATTGTATATGTTATAAATTTATAAGTAATCAGTTAGTTATTGTAGTTTGAGGCCGACGTGACAGTAAAGTTGTAAGTTCTATCCCCACTAGGGGGAATGAATTATTCTTGATTAATATTTGCATTTGGTACTTAGGCAAAAAGCAGGGCGCTTCAGCCACTCAAAACGCATTCATGCATCATGCTTCAAAAATTCGGCGGAAAGAGAGTACGGAGTGTCTTAACACTAGGTTCTCCCTACCATATGCAAAGATACAACGTGAAGCGTGAAGTGTTGACAAGACAAATGATGTTGCTGTAAGTTGGAATTAATACTAAGGAAACTATATTAATGTTATGAGATTTAAACAAAAATATAAAGCATCTCCCATATTGTAGGGTAGTACTAAAATAGAAAGCACCAATTATAAATAAATCCACTTTCTGGAAACTTCATTTAACTAGAGGAAATTGTTTACAAATTGAAATCAAAATACTTTAAGAATTCTATTATTATATTTCAGGCCAGTCGTGGCGCAAGGCGACAAAGTGTGACAGTAAACGCAACTGGTTATGGATTTGATCCCTGCTCGAAGAAATGAAACATTTACATAAATTTGTATTTTAATTTCTTCGCTCTGGTGTCTTGACCGCCAGTCAACACGCAATGCCTTCAGAATTCGGCGGAATGTGAGGAACGGAGTGTCTTAACACTAGGTTCCCTCTACCTACCCTGCTGTGTGCAGGATACAGAGTGAAGCTGATTGATTATTTTATTATTCAATTATTATGTAAATTTTATTGGAAATTGGCAGCGACCAGTGCTTGTAAAACTTTCTAAATTGACACTATTTAAGATATTTCAGACGGAGACTACCAAAATTGCGTAATGTTAAGGCAAATATTGCAAAAACATGGCCAAACTTGATTTAAGACCAACATTTGCTTTTGAGCTAAGAGCCTGTTGAGTTTTAAGTAATTCTTTAAAATATTTTAAAAATATTTTCCTTATAAATTATATTACTTATTACTTAAAAAAATATAAAACATATTAGCATTAGAATGACTTTAAGCTTTAAATTTTTTTCTATTGCTGACGACATATTTATTATACACACTAATCGAGAAGTTTTAATTATATAAGTAATTTATGCACAGTAAAAGATGAATGGCTGAACTAAAATCCTAATTTGCATATTATTAATTAAAAATATATTATGATTTGAACCATGATTCGTCATTTAATCGATTTCTTCTAACGATCGCTATCGATGTTTTGCCAATATTAACGAAATAATATTTTTTTTTAGAGGCCGTCGTTGTGCAGAGGCAAAAGCATATGACTGGAAGCACGACGGGTTTGGGCTCGATTCGCACTAAAAGTAATTAATAGTAATAGTAGTTCTATATTAATACTAGTTTTTTTTTTAAGTTAAGGGTTGCTTGGAAGAGATCCCCCGTGGGCGATAAGGCCGCCTTTACACCATTTTTCCTTTAGTCTTATGTTTAAGTTAATTTATGTTTTTTTGTGTTTAAGTTATTTTATGTGTTATGGTGTAATAAGGTATTAAATAAATGAAAGGAATGAATTATTTCATATTTTCATTTTCCTGGTAACAAGGCAAATTGCGGCTTTGAGGTAACAATCAACATGCAACCACAAGAATTCGGCGGAAACTGAGGAACGGATCATAACACTAAAATCCCTCTACCTAACCCGCCATATGCGGGCTACAGCGTAAGCGAAAGTCAGTCGAATAAAGTCAAAGTCACCTTATAAGATGCAGATTTTAGATGCACATTCCTCCCCTTGCTGGTAAGGGTGCATTTGAGGCGTAGAAGTAGATCGCGTTTGCCATCTTTCCCTGGGCGAAGTGCTTCACGTATCTCATCGTGATCGCAGGGATGACTGAACTCGAAGACACTCTGGCCCATGATCTCCATCTGCAAAAACAGTCAATTGTAAATAAATTTAAAGTTATGT
The DNA here is from genome assembly GCA_018247715.1 of Heliconius burneyi. Classification (NCBI taxonomy): domain Eukaryota; kingdom Metazoa; phylum Arthropoda; class Insecta; order Lepidoptera; family Nymphalidae; genus Heliconius; species Heliconius burneyi. The sequence goes on along the minus strand of DWGR01003726.1, from coordinate 4,804 downwards.
TACAAATTTGATAAAAAGATATTTTTCTTCAAATTAACAGTTTATAAACTTTTAATGCTGTTTGTATTTACGCCTAAATTATTATAGGAGCATTTTGAACTTTGATAATTAATATCATACATATTAATATTTAATAAGAACATAATGTAATGAAAATAAAAAAGATAAGATATTACCAAATAAAAATAATAATAATGAAGAGTAAAGCAAGGTATAAAATAAAATCTATGAATAAATACGGCATCTTAAGATCGATCTCAGAGTTGAGAGCGGATTATAAATACGGGTTTTAATAATTATCCTTAAATCAGGACAAACAAGACGAAATTGCAACAAAATATTTACCATAAGAATATCGCTGTCTCGACCGCAATATTCAATAATATTGTCTATATTTAAACATATAATATAATTCATAAATAAACAGCCAAGTTAATACATATTAGTACGCAAATCATTTTGGCTACCGGAAAGCTAGTTAAAATTTATCGAGCATATAATTCATCTTTTAACACAAATACATTTTATAGGAACGGAAATATTTAAGAAATTAAGATAACTTTACATGATACGAGGGTTAATGCATATGTATATTTTGGTACAAGATTTTGTTTTGGTAATAGATATAGGCAGTGAGAGCGGAGTGTTAAGACACTCCGTTACTTATTTTACCTTATGTTACCGCCGAATTTTGAAGGCATTGGGTGTTGAATGGAAATCAACGCCGCGCTTTGCGACGACACCAAAGCGAAGATGAGTTCTTTGAGTGGGGATCGAAACCAGGACCAGTAGCGTTTACAGTCACACACTTGGGCGCCTGCGCCACGAGAAATTCTGGGGGCATTGCGTGTTGAGTGGCAGAACTCAACGGCGCGCTTTTGCCTCGACACCAGCCGAAGAAATGAAAATATAAATTGAAATAAATATTTCATCTCCTCGAGTGGGAATCGAACCCACAACAAGTCAGTTTTACAGTCACACTTTGTGCCCCTGCGCCACGACTGGCCTCAATATTTAAAAGGAGGAGAGTGATTTATAACTAAAACCTCTAATTTTTAAGTAGCAGCAAATTCAAACAATATTACATTAAACAAGCTTAGTGTTAACCTCGAAATGGTTTCACAGTAACAGAATACTTAGTTAAAAAGATTGAATAAACAATATAAGATAAGCTATTTATACATATAGGTATAAACTCTGATAATACTTAAAGCCAGTATAAGACCTGTATAACGGTACTTGGACCTTCAGAACAGAGCGCGTATTTCGGTTAACGAAGTCAATGCCTTTGTTTCTTTTAAGTTTTTTTTTAAGTACAATATAATTGTAGACTTTGTTTTTAGTGCAAAAAAAAACAGCTTCACACTGTATCCCGCACACAGTAGGGGAGGCAGAGGGAACCTTGTGTTAAGACAGAATTTTTTGAGATATTACGTATTAAGTGGCGGAACTCAACGCCGGACTTTCCGCACTACCTTGGCACCAGCCAAAGTGAAGAAATAAAAATATTAATAAATAATAATTCACTCCCCAAGTGGGGATCTAACCCACAACCGTCATGTTCCTCATACCCCATGCCCCAGCGCTACGACGGCCTCATATCTCAAAAATAACATATATGTATTTTTATATTGAGATGAGACGACCAACATAGCAACGTTGTTATTTTATTTTCTTCTGGTTTTCTTTGTTCTTTTTTTAAATTATAGATCAGAACCTAACCTAGGTTAGGAGCTAATAAGTACTCGTCGACTGTACTGTAGCCCAAGCACGAATAACTACCGAAAAATATTCAAATCATTGTCGATATCAATTTATATAGGAATTGAACAACATCCTATACAAATTGGTATCGACAACGATTCGAATACTTTTCGATAGTTATTTGTGCTTGGGCTACTGTAGTTGGAACGTCTCGAAAAAACTATTTGATTTGCTGTTTCTTTTCCAATTTTATTTCAATAAATAAATAAAAATAATATTTCTTTATTAAGGTAGGAAAGAAATACCTGTCTTTATGACTCAAGTGAGTAGCGTGAAGATCTGTCCCATACAATTGGTATTATTTTATTATTATGTTTTTAATGTAATATGATACTATTGCGTGTTTTCTTTGGCTACAGTGACTAATATTTGTTATGAAATTCTTATAACTATTTCGTAATGTAAGCTGAGTATTTTGCGAATTCTTTTTTTTGTTTTAGCTGCACGCTTTATCGCGCATGTTGCAGGGTAGGCAGAGGGGGAGGGTCAGGACATGTCGTTCTCCATTTACCTCTGAATTCCAGTTGTTAAGTGGCGGTACTCAACGCCTCGCTTTGCCTCGACACAAGAGGAAATAAATGAAAATATTAAAAATTTAATTTCTTCGAGTGGGAATCGAAGCCCCAACCTGTCGCGTTTACAGCCACATTGCTTACGCCGCTGACCTCTTATGTATTTCACGCCTAATAATATCTATAATATTTATATGTTAATCGTATAAAATTCATCGTACGTGTTTAATATTACGCATTTGCTGCAATGAGTGAATAATAAATATTTCTTATTGTTTTAACTATGATTTTAATAGAATTATTATAAATATACTATATATAACATTTTTACAAATCCAATAAGAATGATATATAGAAAGATATATAGACCGTTTGGACAAAACTAAGCATATATTTTGTTAAAATCATTAATTATATAAAAAGAAAATCATTACATAAACATAATTTACAATCGATTTCTCTGTCAGTCATTCGATGAACGTACAAAACTATTGAAATTGGCAAAGTATTGCTAATATTGGCTATATGAATAACTTATCACATTGAAATATAAGTTTCCTTATTAAGCTTTTGGAAAACAATTCGATATAATCCGTGTGGTTTTTCCAAAATAACGTGCACAACGCACTGACGCAATGTACATTATTAGAATGCATAAGGCGTCTATATTTTAAATACAATACTAGCGCCAGGAAACTAACAAATATATCAATCGATGGTTTTATACAATGTTATACTAAAATATATTTACAGAAATACTTTTATTTTCAGCTTCCGACTGTAGCCAGCGTGTAGCAGAATAGGTAGCGAGAGCTTAGAGTTACAACATTCCGTTTTCCGCCGAATTTTGGTGGCATCGCATGTTGAGTGGCGGAACTCAACGCCGCGCTTAGCTTTAACACCAGAGCCAATATTTCATTTGCTCGAATGGGAATCGAATTTACAGCCGGTCACATTTACAGTCCTCATACGTGGTATGTATTATGTATATTCAGAAGTAAAAAAAACATATTAAATCTATAGTTAGAAATAACTGTAACTAGAAATTTTCCTTTTGTTAATCAATTACGTCCAAAGTACAAAAATTTCGAGAACTGCGGTTGTGAAGCGGTCATTCACTCCATAAAAAGTTTTTATGCTATAACAAAAAAACAATTTAAATGCATCGTTCCAAGTAAAAGCGTATTTAACACTGTTATTTCAATATAAATAAAAATGTTGACTCACGCTGTAAGTATCTATACCTACATATTATGTTTCTATTTTTTTAAAACTAGACCTAATTTTCATGTCTCCTTGAAAGACTTCTTAATTAAGATTCTACATATAAAACATAACATATTGTTTTAATAACACGACGAAATTATAATTTAATAATACTTAAACAACATTATTATGTTAACAGGTAAGTCGAATAGTCCAGATTCGTAAGTAAACTTCAATAAAATAAATGAAATTAAATCAGCTTCACGCTGTATCTCGCACACAGCAGGGTAGGCAGAGGGAACCGAGTGTTAAGACACTCGGTCCCCCACTTTCCGCTGAATTCTGGAGGCATAGCACTTAACAGAGTGACAGAACTTAACGCCGTGCTTTGCCTCGAGCGAGGAAATTTATATGTCTAATAAATTAATATTTAATTTCTCCGAGTGGGGATCGAACCCACAATCAGTAGTGTTACAGTCACACACTTGCACCTCTGCGCCACGACTGGCCTCAAATAAATAAATGTATTATTATTAATATGTTTAGCCAAAATTATTGTATAACAAATAAACAGCCAGGCAGGGAGGGGCCTGTAATTGGGGATCAAGGTTGCGAATTGTGATTGTTTCTCTGCACTTAGCGTCGAGTATTATTTCGGTATACGATATTAGTATACAAGGAACAAGATATATGTGTATCCACACCAGCGTAGCCAGACGCCCCGATTATGGCAGGACGTCCCGATTTTTAAATCAAAAATTAAATTTCCCGATCGGTACAGGCATTGTCCCGCTTTTCACGAATTATAATTAGTTACTAATAATTTGATAGAAATACAAAGAAGTATATATTTGTAAGATATGTACAATTATTCTGAAGTTTTTCTATAAAAAAAAACATTTTATATTGATTTCTATCACCATTGGAAGCTTTATTCATAACTTTAATAAATAATTCTTTTCATCAAAAAATTTTGTCCCGCTTTTTTACTTAAAATTTTACAAAATTCCGCTTTTCATCTAGAAAAAATGAGGCAACACTGATCCACGCACATATCTTTGATCCATAAATTTCTTGATCCACACACATAATCCTTTCCTGGTTTTTAAGTGGTTTATAAGATGTAACCTTATTGTTTTGTTTAATTGATTATCTCAACCTACGGTAAGGTTAAGATAATCAGTATGTGGAGAACAGAGTGACAAATAAGTTTCTTTTTTTCTCCCTGAATAACCTGCTCGTCAAATGAGAACGACTTAAAAAAATCGTCGTACTCAAGCACCGAGTCTTCTGTGCCACTTTTACTATTGCCAGTAACCGGA
>DWGR01003725.1:0-11843 GCA_018247715.1 Heliconius burneyi | reverse complement strand
CCCGCCAGCACGCGCGCCCCATACTTGATTTATCACTCCATTGTTGCACGACGGCGCCGCACCCTCGGATAAGACCATACATTCAATTGCCGGAACGCGTCCCCAAGCGATTTGTGATATTTGTGTGTGCTATTTGGTCTATTGTTACGATTTTTGTTTTATATGTTTACGTAAATGTATATAGGTATATGCTAAGCGCGGCGTTGAGTTCCGCCACTTCACACGTAATGCCTTCAGAACTTGCGTAAAAATGGGGTACGGAGTGTCTACGTACTAGATTCTCAGGTTTCTCTGCCACCCAGCTGTGTGCGAGATACAGCGTGACGCTAAAAATATCCGAAAAAACATTTATTTTATTTTATTTCTTTATTTATACACCACTAATATAACATATACAAAACAGAAAAAAAAAACAAATGTTCAAATAGGTGGTCTTATGGCTAAGTAGCCATCTCTTCCAGACAACCTTTAGGGCGAAAAGAAACTGTTGTAATTTAAAGAAGAACATTATAATATAATTTAAAAATTAATTAAAAAATGAAAAATAAACTACCTAACCTATTTTAATTAATGTTAACGTTAATTCTATCTGCAATCTAAATTCTAATGTTAATATTGCTAGTAATCAATATGTGTGTTAGTTTTATTAATGTTTATAAAAATATTGACATTCCTAGCGTTATTCGCAGTCCTAGGTCCTTCCAGTTCCTATTCTGCTCGTGTCTTCTTTTGATATCTCGCGTAGAATACGCCCAAACTAGCGGATATTGTGTATTAGCTAAGAACAATAGGTCTACACGAACATAACTTTGAATACTAATAACTTTGAATACATTGCATGCATTATGCCAGCTGGTCCCCTCTCGCCTGCTGAATCAAAGATGATCTCAGACCTCACTGTATTGTTACAACAATTTCAAATTCACTTAAAACATTATATTATCTATTATTGAATTCAATTCAAACACGCAAGTTTACGCTAAAATTCTTTTGTGAACTAATTTATATTAGATTTTATTAAACCGTAACGTACTTATTTATAAATCGTTGTTACAGGCAAGCCCAGAAAATAGCAGAAATGCATCTCCTCGTTACCACGGTGCTTCAATGGATGATGTAAGTATATTTATTTAACAAATTTAATTTTGTATAGAAATAACTGCGCTTTATTTATATCTTAGAAACCTTTAAATGCATCTGACTATTGAAAATTTTAAATAAAATCAGCTTCACGCTATATCCCGCACACAGCAGGGTAGGCAGCGGAAATCTAGTGTTATGACACTATTTTGCCCACTTTCTGCCGAATTCTAGAGGCATTGCGTGTTGAGTTGAGGCCAGAGCGAAGAAATGGAAATATAAACGTAAATAAATATTTCAAATTATGTAAGGTAAATTATTACTAAGATAACAAAAAATTAAGATTGATATCATTTCTTCCTAAGATATTACTTAGGAAGACTGGCTGCTTGGTTTATATTATATATTCTGTACATTGTCCGAACAAAATGTATTTTTTGTGCCTCCACTTCACTCTAGAAAAGATCTCTCTCTAAGCTAATGGCATGAAAGCGCAGAATGAAGTGCTTTATAAATTTCAGAATATATTATTATTTATTAGAATAAAATTCATGTTGAGAAATATAATGTGACATCTAGGTACGAATAACCGTCGTATTTAAAGTAAAATAAAAGGTATCATAATGTATGTGCAAACATAAAAACTCTAGAGTATAAAAACAAACTTACTTTTTTTTCTACTGTCTCTCTGTCTTATAGACAATATAATTGTTTGACTCCTCATTAATCTGTGATTTAGTAAATGAACGAAATACGTCTTATTAAACATATTTATTTTTTACTGTAATTTCCTAAAATTTGTTAGTACTATGAATTCAGTTCAGTTTATAAAATACTGTACTAGATATTTTTTTGTTATATACCTCGCGTTGTAGTTCCAATAGCACACTACTTGTTAAAGCGTATGAATCTAGGCCACGGGGATGAAAGTGTGCTAGAACCAGCGCGGATTTTTGTGACCTAATTTTCTTACATTTTCATAACAATTCTTTGTGTTTAATTATGTGTACATTACTGACTAAATATATATAGTAGTATGTTAATTTACTCTTCAAGTTATATAAAAACTCTTGTGTGCATTTTTTTACAATTAATGTTGTTTTCCGTATTGCAGGCGTCGGACGCGGGTTCCTTGTTCCGTGTGACGAATGCGGGCGGCGGCGGAAAAAACGAGCTGGTAGCACGAGGTGGAAGTGGCGGGGCCTTGGCTCTATCGCGAGCACCGGTGGGTGGGAGCGCAAGTCCTGCGCCCGCGCCGCTCCCGCAACCAGCGCCGTCTCCCGCGCCCGCTGCGCTTCCTCCGCCCGCCCTGCCGCCGCCGCCCTTCCGCGCGGACACCCCGCACCGGCCCAGCGGTGCGCACATCCCCGCCATCGAGGGCCACGCCGCTACGCAGATTCCAGCGCGGCCCGTGGGTGCCGCCGGCCCCGACACGCCCGAGCGGCCCGCCAGCCACAACAAGCTGCAGCCGGGCGCACGCGCCGCCGCCGACAGCCCCACGCCGGCGCCGCCCGCGCCTCTATTCCCGGCGCACGGCGCGTACCAGGCGCACGCCGCCGCCGCGCTGCCCGACTACCGCCACACCAACCACGAGACGCGAACGGAGCCCGCGCCACCCGAGCCGCACGCCCCGCGCGCGCACGTGTCCCCGGCCACCCAGCCCCTCCCCTCCGTTCCTACCTCGTTCCCGAATCGTATTGTGTCAAATGGCGTGCCACAGAGTATATCTTCGCAGATTTCCTCCGCGTCCACGCCTAGTAGTCTTCCGAATCACCAAGCTCCCGGGCGACCCATGTCTCCCTCTACTCCCATATCGCGCCCCTACCAGGCGACGTCGATCGTTTCTAGTCATGTAAACTCGAGTATAAGTTCCAGTATTCACAATCATTCGATACCTTATCAGAGTCAATCGAGTCTACAGAAACATTCCGGTCAGCCGGTATACGCGAGTCGACCCTCCCATCATACATCTTTCAGTGTAGCAAATCACATTACCTCGAATCACCTGCCTCCATCGTCGAACCCGCAGACGGCGCCACATTTCAATCATTCTATAAATAGCCACAACATGATGAGCCATCAAAGTAGTATTCCATTAAGTACTTCAGTTCCTTTATCAACATCTACACCAAACCACATCAGCTCGAATCTCACAAGCGCCACGACAACTATTACAATGTCTAGTTTTACGCCGAGCCTCAAACATCCAGGCCTCAGCCTTCCTCCTCACTCTGCATCCTTAACTTCTGTGTCGTTACATCAACCCGTAAGTCATATGGACACCACTATAACTTCAAATACACCCGTTGTGCTGACGCCGGCGTCCAGTACTAGTAGTGTAAACAGCCATCCCTTAGCACCACCTATAGTAGATTCTAGGCAGGTGACAAATGAAATTCCAGTTCGTTCAGAAAGCCTGGCTGTCGTTAGCTCTATGGCCAGTAATGGCTACCCCCCACCAGCTGTCTACACAGGCAGCTCATATCCCACATTATACGCCCCCTATGCACCTACGCTTCAACATAGTCCTTACCTTCCGCCCTCTGCTGCATCGCCAAGAAATACAGCTGACACGGTTAGTATATAGATATAAAAAATGCTTAAACTAATAAAAATTTTCTACATTATTAAATACAAAATATTATTAAATAATTTCAGTTTTTAATTTGATTTTGTGTAAATATTTGCAGAGGACCAACTTGTCAGCATCGCCGCTGGTCGCACCTAAAACACCGAAAGGGCTGAGACCACACACACCAGGGTCGCACGGCGCCGCGGGGGCGCACGCACCGCTGTCTTACTCACCTAGAGGACATAGTCCGAACAGAGAGCGCGACAGCTTTAGGTTTGAACCAATCCAATGAAATTATCCATTTATTTGTAAAAATAGCCGTCGAGGCCGTAGTTTAAGGACTTTATATTACAGGGTCTGACTATAAACGCGACTGTTTTGATAGGTTCTTATTTTCATTCATCAGATTTAGTAAGAAGATAAATCTTTTGCCTATTATGTTATATGCGGTACATATTATATAACTGAATAAAACTTTTAATTTTCTAATGCCTAGATAACCACCCATGGTCCTACGCGCCCTTTGGGCATACGGACCGAAACTTTGGAGTCCGCACGATACTTGCGTTTGTTCCTAACGTAGCTCTTTCACAGTGCGGATTCTTTATTTCTACAAATTCTTTGCCCTGTCAATGTCGCATTTATATTGGACAGACTTAACGAATGACCTGTTTCAACAGTAACATCAGCAGCCTGTCGCGTAGCACACCCGCGTCTGGTGGCGCCGGTGCGACGCCCGCCGTGTCGTCCGCGCTCACGGCACCACTGCCCGCGCCGCTGGGAGCTCCGCTCGCTGCGCCCATACCGGCTGCTTTACCAGTATGTCGACATTTCAAACTGATCATGATCAGGCTTTCTTTATAAATTTTACAATATTTATAGAGAATTATTATAATCGTTTCATATTAAGGAAAAGCATTCTGAAACTGCCAGATGAAGACTATAAAAATAACAGGAATGAGGCAGCTGTATCTTGGAGGGATTTTAGATCACATAAAAACATAAAAATGAACAATCCAATGCCATTGTAAGCATCAGGCATTGAATTTGGACACTCAACATGTCTGGAAAATAAGCGATACGTAATGGGGCGAGCGTGACGGGTGATAACGGAATCTCTTAGTTAATTATATATATATATATATATATATATATATATATATATATATATATATATATATATATATATATATATATATATATATATATATATATATATGTCCGATATATTAGTTCAAATATACAATTGTGAGATACACCGTGAAGCTAGAAATAATAACACTTGTGTGACATTCGGTTTTCAGGGATCAATACCGCCTCTAGGCAGTACCCTTGGACCACTAAGCACCGGTCTGAGCACTCTGGGCGGGCTGAGCGCGCTGGCCACGCCCACGCCAACCGCGCCCGCGCCCGCCGCGCCGCACCTCGCGCACTCGCTCGCGCCTGTGCCCACTGTGCCGAGCATCAGCTCGAGTGCCAAGCCGCCTGCGCACTGGGGGGTAACGTGAGTATACAACGGAGATAAATACTATAAATATATTGTAGTTAAATATCAGTTTTGTATTTCATGTTTTATAATAAAAACAAATAAGAATGGACACCGTCGTCGTGACCTACTGGGACACCATCTAATTGTAAACTCAAATAAAATAAAACTCGAGAAAATGAATTATTTACATTTTCTTGCTCTGGTAACAAGACAACGCGCGGCGTTGAGTTTCACCACTCAAATGGTGACCGTGTCTCCCTCTACTTATACTGTTGCAGTTGCATAGTAGTGGTCAATGAAATGACAATTATTAAATATTGTTATAGAAAGAAAAAAAGAACTATAATAATAATAAAAAATATATTGTTACTTTTGCTAAGTCCAGTTATTGATTGTTTTGTGGCATCTTTCAGCAGGCCCTCAGCTGCGGATCGGGGTGGCGGATTCGTGCCTGCACCACCTCTGTTCGGCGCACCTCTTGCACCGCCTAACCCTCACCCATTCTCAGCGGAATCACTTTTTCAAACAAGTGAGTTTTTTTTTTCTATTATTTTAAAGTGTTATAAAAGTTAAGTTTACTATCAAACAGCGGGAAGAAAGTACAGTGCAGTTATCACAAAAAGAGGAAATATATATCCAAATCCATAAATAGATACATACAAACCATACACTATATATATATATATAGGTAAACTGCGGTTGTCTTGCTCAAGAGAGACAATAACATTACATATTTATAAAAAAATTTGAATATGAAGTGATAATTCATAAATATATGTTATAAAATATTGTTTACAAACCATGTATAAAAATGTAAATGAATAATAAATTTTTATAATTGCAGGTCCGGGTGCGGATCTCCTACGTCGCGAACTGGACAGTCGGTTCCTTGCTGCGGCAGGTGCAGTGGGCGTGCGGACCGAGCTGCACCACCACCAGCACCAACACACGCACGTGCACCAACACCCGCCGTCGCACGCCGCACACGCCTCCCATGCGCCTCATGCGCCTCACGCCCCACATGCCCCACATGCGCCTCACGCTCCACCTCAGCCGCACCATCCACATCAATTGCTGGTGCCACATTCACCATTGGTGAGTCATTATTGCTTATGTTTATTTTGTATGTTTGTTAGTTGTCAATAAATTCAAACACAATTTAACGTTTTTTATTAGACATTTTATATTACAAAGTACTTATGCAAAATATGTATCAAAAAAATGTAAATATATCTGCCAAATCTGTAACATGTGAATTAACGCCCAATATTAATAATCAATCTCCTATCTCCAGTTAACATTAATCTTGGGTAGATTTTTATTATGATTCTACATTGCTGTCCAATCTGAGATTGAAAAGATGAAAATGAAGTACTTAGATTGGTTATTGGCAAGCTAAACTCAAAAAATAGATTGCTATATCACACTATGGTTGCAGTTTATGGTTTAGGATTGATTATTGACATGAATAGCAAAATATTCATAAGAACATGATCCATTATTTATTTTATTCAGAACAGAAAACCCTTTTTTATGTTAATTGAATCTATATTTGTTTTAAAATAGTAAATAAATAAATCATAGTCAGATGCACAGTGTGAATTTAAGCAATTTCTTACAATTTTTTTTACGAACATGAGGTTTATGCTGTTAACTTTTACAGCGACACCCGTTGGGTAGAAAAGAGGTACCCTCTTCTGTCCCTGAAGTTCTCACAATGTAAACATAATTAGTACTAAAAAATATTTTATTTTATTTTTCCACTGGGTAATTGATTTAAATATATTATTATTTCTTGACAGTTCAAAGATGTTAGCAAGATGTCATTGTATCGCACTGGTCTTGGTCTTGGTTACCCATATTCATCCAGTCTTTTACATCCTACTGCGCCCTACGTGCCACCCGCGCCGCTAACGACTTACGCACCTAAGGTAAAATTTACTTATAAACTACAAACCATTTTGATTATAAACAAATAGCTTTTAATAGTAACCATTACTAGCTAATTATCATTCATTATTATTATTATGTAGTATAATATCCTTTAAACATCCTTAGATATATTAATGTTTAGGGATTGCTCCTTATTTTTATGAATAATTTTGCTTTCTTTTTAGTAGAAACTTTTCTAAATAATTCATTTGGGATTTTCTGGTTACATTTATCAATATTGTTAATAATTTATTCTATTGCTATTACAATGGGAGCACATTGCTTAATGCTTCTCTCTTTTTTTGCTGTCATCATTAACATTGCATCGCCTCATGTTAACAGCCCGTAGTGTCTGCAGCAAGCGACTCCGCCACTAAACCACCACCACGTCCTTCTGTTATGGTAGGTTTCCTTTTGCACTTCATTTAGCATGACAGCATTTACTCTTCTAATGTAACACTAACAATTCATATGTCGGTAAACAACTAATTAAAATTAATTTATCCAGAAATCCGGCAAATGGAACGCAATGCACGTCCGTATCGCTTGGGAGATCTACAATCATCAACAAAAGGAAAAGACCGGTGGCGGCGGCGTCAGTGTTAGTAACGCCGAAAAGGACAAGATGCGCGCGTTCCCCGCGCCCGCGCCGCCGCCACCCACCTACCGCTCGCCCTATGACCTGCCGCCTGGGCCCTACCTGTCACACCACGCGCCCCTAGGTATGGTGCGCTACCCTGCGCGCCCCTCCCTCACACCCGCTCCCCTAGCGGCGCCCGCTGACCGTCATTTGGGCGTTTCAGGGGTGTCGCCGTTCGCGCGCTACGGCGCCGGCGGCTTCCCCGCCGCGCCCGGCCCCTTCGCCCTCTCCGCCTACGGCCGCGAGCTCGCGCTCTCCTCCTCGCTGCACGGCGTGCATCACGCGCCGCCCATGGGCGCGCTGCACGACGCCTGGCGCGGCGTGCGGCCGCCCGTGTCCGCCGCCAGTGCCGTCGCCGTGGCCGCCGCCGAGGCGCGCCGCGACCACGAAGAACGCGAGCGCGCGCGCCGCGAGCGGGACGAGCGTGAGCGTCGCGAACGAGACGAGCGGGAGCGCCGCAAAGCCCGCGAGCAGCGCGAGCGAGACATGGAGCGGGTACGCGCGCGCTCGCCGCTGCGCAACGGCGTGCCCGAACCCGCCAAGGAGGAGCGAAAGGAGCCGCCGCGCCCGCCGCCCTCGCTGCCCGCCTACCCGCCCGCACATGCGCACCCGCACGCGCACTGGGACCCCTACCGCGCCTTCGACCCGCTGCAGCACATGCGGTTCGCGCCGCTGGTGGAGGCCGCCATCCGCGCCGAGGAGGACCGCGCAAAGATGTTGAGCGCGTACGCACACCACCAGCAGCTCAAATCGTCACCGCTGCTGCATCGGGGGCTGCCGGGCCCGCCACTGCACGCGCATCCGCACGCGCACACGCACGCCGCGTTGGCCCCGCTAGCGCCGCTCGCGCCTGGGCTGGCTCCGCTGGCGCCACTCGACCTGCTCAAGAAGGAGGAGCCGCGATGATAGCGACCATGTACATAGCGAGTGAGACTTCTCACACTATCGGATTAGAGAATTATTTATTGTCGCGGTCGCTGGCGGGGTGGGGCCCGAGCGCCGCCGAGTGTCATGTGCAATATAGGACGAGAGGACGGCCGCCTGTACACTACTGCTTGTTTATTTACATGGAAATATCTATCGAGTTGTTATTGTGACCATTATTAGTTAATTATACATTAAATTGCTGAATATGTGAAGGATAGGATTATCGGAATCGCTATCATATAATTATACATATTTATATATACCTATAAATAAAATGTAAATATTAGTTTGTAAATTAGTGTTAAAATATAGAATTGGTTTATTTAACGTCATACAAAGGAAAAAAATCCCTTAAATTATTATTCTATCGGGAGTTTAATTTACACTTCCGTTAAAAATCTCATAATGGTTTTTCAATTGTACCAGTGGTGGATTATTTATTTATTTATATAATACTTCATTTTTCTGTTTCGAGTAAAATTTGTTTTCGTTACATTTTAGCAGTTGACATTTCTTCTAATGCATTTAAGATATGTGATATTATTATATTGTGAAGAACATTTTGTCTGACTTCAAGGTAGTGTCTATTTGCAGGTAGATAATATATTACAGTAATAAAATAAATTCATATTGTCGTGTTGTCTACTTCGTAAACTTATTTTTGATGTTTTCTTCAATAAGATCGAGCTAACAATTGCTTCCATCAAATAATATTTTTATGATTTATCTTAGTGAACTTCAGTCAGACAAAATTTTATTAAAACCTGTTTTAAGGCACATTTAATGATTGTGTTCTCATGATTTCATGAAGGGTAATTCAGATGTGTATTAAAGTTTATACAAAATCATTCTGTATACTAAAAGTAAATGAAAGCTTGGTGCGATTCAGAAAATACCATTAAAACTTTTGATTTTTATACCAACATGATTTTCTTTTGTTATTCCTTACATGTTTACCCACACGTTTTGTATTCGACACATTATCATAATAACTTTCATAGTTGGCACTTATAACAAATTAAATATTTATGTCCTATGTATTTTCTTAATTTAAATATTTTCTTCAGTGCGGCGACCATATCTACTGTAGCAGAAAAGGCACTGACAATTGTGTGTGTTGATCGTACTGCACTATGCAAATATATATTTTTAAAATATATACTCGAAAAGTAACCTTAACCGAAACGGATATTGGATATACGAAATAACAACTTTCACTAACCGTAACCGAAATCGACATGTTTCGGACAATCTTGGATTGTCATGACAGGCTTTTTATTTTACCTGCCAATTGTGTGACTACAAAAAAGATGAACAATAAATAGCACCAACTATAATGGATGGTACTTTAAAAAAGCTAAATCTGATATTCGTAACCGCAAGTATCCGAATATATCCGACGATTATATATCTGTAATAAGAGTAATAAATTTAATGTTTTCTGTTATTTAATTTTAAGTATTATTTGTTATCTGTCTACTCCAATTTTATTCTATGTATAAACATTTTTATAAATAATGGGACATAAAATATTAGTTCATATTAAATAATAGGAAAAAAGGAATAAAAAATTGCCTGAATAGAAAAACATGTTCTGTCCAATTTTCTGATTTAAAACCATCACCATTTATTGTTTGATATGTGACGTCTTTAATTTCGTTTTTTTTTTTTATTATAAAAAAATGTATTAATTCCAGGAGTAACTATGGACCCCTTTTTACGATGGTTATGCGGACAGAGAAGTATGAAATAATGTTATTATATAACTACTTATACATACGTATTACGTATACTTATACACATAAAATGCTAATTTCATGAGCTTACAAAGAATCAATGGGCTTTCACTTTCAATTATTTAAGTGATGACACGTGCACGCGTACGTAATGATCAAGGCGGAATAAAGCAGACTATTTTCTTTCACTTACAGAGTATTCAAGAGGACTCAGCCATTTATTTTTGGTTTATCACATTAGTTCAGAACAGTATTGTAAAATTGGCACATTTATATTTTAAAATAATTACAGAACTATACATATCTTTATAACGATATACACACATGCAATTATTTTTGGGGAAAAAAAGATTAATAACAAAACAGAAATTTACAGAAAAATTAACGTTACAACTAAAAAGGCATAAAAGTAAATTGCAAACAATTACAAAGAAAAATTAAATATTTTTATTGTTATACTTTATAAGCGAGGTAACTTTTAAATTTACGGAGTGAATACCAAAACATATAAATTTTAATCAGGCTGGAAAAGTGTTACGGCATGTGTACCTACAGAGAAGTTAAAACTTAAATAAATCTACTTTACACCTTAATTAATTAATCTTCCTGTTTTTATTACAGTACCACTCTTGTAAATAACAAATGATGAATGAATGCCATCAGTTGAATCAAAGGAGCTCAAATTAGAGGGGGGGTTGCGTCGTTTGATTACGGAGGATTTCCCATTGCCACCTTCCAGCTCCATCATCAGACCAGCTTTGTTATAATAATATCGCATTGTCATCCGATTTATAAATGCATGCAAGTTTCAGCTCTATGGGAAACCGGGAAGTAGATCAAATTTAACTTCAAGATTTGATTACAAACAACGGGACAGGTAAAAGTAAATGAAAGCTTGTAATAACGACATGATTAGGACAATCATACTGATAGTTCAATAATTTGTGAAGGAAAGATAAATCTAGTATGTCCCTTTCACTTAACGATTGAATTTCAAAACACTGCAGTCAATCTTTATAAGACGGTTTGTTTTCTGAGATTTCTCGAAATTTTGCTAAATGCCATAGAACTTATTTCTGAATTCGTTCGATGCGCAACAAACTAGTAGAATAGTGATGTCTCCAAACAGTACTACAGTATTCGAGGATGCTGCGAACATGACTATTATAGAGCATTATTTTAGTTTTTGTTTGTGTAAACATCTTGCAGTTTCTCAAAATAAATCAAAGTGAGCATGTAGCTTTCTTAGTAACTTCGGAAATATGGTGATCAAATGTAAGTTTGGGAGTCAAAAACAACACCAAGGTCTTTAATAGTGTTTACTTTCACTATAGGTACTCCGCAACGTCGACCTACATAGAGATTTTGAACTCGAATCGATCCACGAGCACTGCAAAAGGTTAATTAAGCGCTACTTCGAGCGCGCAGACTCGCACGCGAACCCTCTCGTTGTAAATGCGGGTAAAT
>DWGR01003724.1:0-11843 GCA_018247715.1 Heliconius burneyi | reverse complement strand
CTGGTCGCCTAAGCTGGGCTTCTCACGGGGAACCGTGAGTCTCACCTGGCTGGGTTGACCGCCCAGGCTGGCATGAAGCTCATTCATTTACAAATATTTTCCTCCCTCACCCTGTTTAACCCCTAAACTTAAACCCCATCCCCCCTTGGCTCCAAGGCCAAAACCCCGAGGACGCATGCCATAGTAATGGATGCCGAAGGACACCACAGCCGTAGGGCACATCGCCCTGGTTTGCTGTTACCTGACCGAAAACAAGGATGTCAGTACAAGTATAAGTTTATTTCATATTCCTTGCATTTCTGGATTTCCTTGCATTAGGTAATGCCGGGCTCCGGCGCCCCACCACCACTCATAAGTACTTTGTCGTCATGGTTTTTATAATTTTTAATATTGCGTTTCTTTTAGATTTATGTTTTTTAGTTTTGTGATGTTTAACGCAAGGAATCCATTTTGAATGTTCTTCAAGTTCTTTCCACGCATTCTTTTATACCGTGTAGTAAAGCAAATTCTCTTTTTCCTTCAATCTTCGCACCTCATTTTTTAACAAATTTAAAGTGTTATCCATAAGTGTTGTCCACACTTAGGAAAGAAGAATACTTATTTAGAAGACGTATAGCTCTCAGAGTGCCTGGTCGTGGGGTACGAGTCCCGCTACGTTCAAATTTGTTTTCTTCCAAAAATGGTAATATATAATAAAAAAATATGTACAACCAGTAATAAATAAATAATTTAATATATTTCATTTATTATTTTAAATTCAAAACAGACAAATCAAAATCGTTTAATCTCGATTTGAGGCATTCGATTTAAAATTATCTTATTTATCTATAATTTTTTTGTGACGCAATTTTTTGCTGTGATGCTTAATGAGTGACAAATGACAACTGCGTGTTATTGTAATTACACGTAATTGTATGTGTTTGTATGTTCAGTTAAAGATTAGACAGTTTCTAAAAGTAGTAAGTAGTTTTATAGCATTTAAATTCCCATTCTCACTATAATACATTTTGAAAAGGAAAAATTTTAAGGGAAAAAAAGTTACTGGCGTTTTTGTCAAGTTAAATTCAAAGTTCCTTAGCAATACATGGAAGGTAAGCAATCAAAATGTAACAATTCTGTATAAAACGCAATAAGTATCATAAATAAAATAATATAATATAATAAAAAAAGAGTAAACAAAACAAGTATGAAAGGAAGGTAAGGAAACATACAATAATTCAAACACAAAAAAAAGCAAATATTTTTTTATGAAAAAGAAAAAAATAATTCGAATAAAATTATTTGGATGATTAATAAAATGTCAAGTATTGTAATTAAACTGGTCTGTATATAATAATTATTATTATTGTTATTAAATAGAAGTGTCTCTTAGGCCGATACCTATTAATGCTATACTACTCTAAGGGCAGTTATACACACGAGGTCTCTATACTTTATTCACAGTCTGTTATTTTTTTATAAATTTTCTACTCATATTAAGTATATATATTAGTGAACGCTGTAATGATTTTACGAAGAAAGTAAAATAATTATATATATATATATAAAAGGGATATACCAAAGGGACGGGGAGCCTCAATTAAGTTCACATTCAGTCACGTATCGTCCTAAATAAAAACAAAAAATAAAATGGCATCGAAAGAGACAATCTAAGAAAAGTAATAGTCAAACGAATTCTTTATTTATAAATAATTTCTGAGACAATTTAGTTCGCGTAAATGAGTATTAGTTTCATCTCATTTCAAAGAACAGTCATATATTGGACGGCAAGACTAACTAAACGCATCGTTCCTTATAATACGATTCCATTAAGTGTTTTTGAATGACAACTACTTTAAAAATATATATTTTGGCGCATCAATGATGTAATTCCCTTTTTGAAAAATAAGTTTAATATGTCTATGTATGCGAAAAGGCTATTTACAAACTTTAATTTCGTCACCAGCGATGTTTTGAAAAAGTGCAAATACGTCATTCTTGCACTAAATAAGTTTGAACCATTCAACTTCACATAAACTTAGAGGAACTAATGAAATTTAAAAAACTTGTGTGTTATTGTAGATATCAATAAAAAAATTGTATAAACGAAATGAACATTATATTATAACATGTAATATAATAAGAAAAATATTTTAGTACCTTTTGTTTTCGAAGTACAAATTTTTTAAAAATTTAAAAGATGATTAGTTAAATCAAAAAAGATATAGAGATACCATATATCTTTTGAGATAATAAAAATTAAGGCCATTTTCTATGTTAATTATGAATATTTATGTATATATATATATTGTATAGCTGTTTTGTCAACAATTAGTTTTCTAGAGAACTATTTCATATTTCAGAAATCTACACTTATTACTACTAGTCTTGTTTTTTAACTTTTTTTCTATATTATACAGCGTTTGAATCGTACAATAATATATATATAATTAATTTGTTTACTCAAAACAGCAATATAATTACATTAATTTAAATGAAAAATATATTTGCATCTACTCTGATTATTATAAATATTCACAGTGCGATCGTATCTAAGTATAGTTAGTACAGATTGTACCTTTATTTAGTTATTTCTATGTAATTAAGGCAGAAATTCGAACCCCTTTCATTCTACGTTATCATAATGTCGTATTTAGTACACTACATAGAAGATTACGCGTCATTTGTATGAATAAATGGATGATAGAAAATACGTTGAATATAAAATATATTTTTTAGCTTTACATTATACCCCGCACATAGCAGGGTAGGCAGAGGGAACTTGGGAACCTAGTGTTAAGGCGCTGCGTTCCACACTTCCCGCCGAAGCAAGAGGACTTTCTGGAGGCATTGCTTGTTAAGTAACGCCTTGCCTAGTAACCAGAGCGTGGAAATGAAAGCATTACTAAATATCACTTTCAAAATAAAAAGAATTGTAAGAACTATTTCATGTTTTCTATCATCCTATATACGTACATTAATACTATTACATAAAAAAATGAAGGATAAAGTTTAACTAAACGATTTAATATTTTTTTTTGGCAAATTCTATTTAATAGTGAGCAATGATACTAGGTTTTCAATACTATTTATTTATAATTATTATTAGAAAAAAAATATAATAAATTGTAATTTTTTTTTGTGTTTTTAATGGAAGTACAAAATTATGAAGCTCTTCGACTACACTCAGTCATAAACTGTTCTAGTCTTTTAGTGGAAGATATACTAATAATATTTTGGCATATTAATGTGACACGATGTACACAAGCTACAGCTCTTCGTTCTTTGGAAACATTTAAAAAAATTAAATATTAAATGTATATTTAAATATAAAGTAGGCTTTTATTATATATTATTTTGTTAATTATAAAAAAACCTATACCTTTTTTCACCCGGAAGCGAAGTGCCGGGTCAGAATAGCACTTCCCCATTTCTTCCCGTGGGTGTCGTAAAAGGTGACTAAGGGATAATTAAGAGGGGTGGGCAGCAGCATCCACTCTCTCTCACAAAACAAACAAAAAAAAAGCTCGCCTCGCCCGCCAACACGCTTGCCCAGCGCGGCGAATATGGGCATTTTCATCCCACGACTGTCTCAAGCAAAAATTTAGGCCCCAGTTTTCGACAGACCCGCTAGGACCAACTACGTTAGCCGTTGTGGGATCGGACGGTCAGGGGTGCTAAGAATCCCCGGGTTAGTACGGTAGTCTACCAAAAACGACTATCTGGCAACATACAATGGACGCTCGATAAGACTGAACGAACACCTTGCTGAACTAGAAGTAGAGTTAAGTCACATTAACTGGCATATTCTAGGATTATCTGAAGTCAGTCGTCTCGCCAGCAGATTTGACGAATTCCAGCCGCCGGGGCAAGTCGGGTTTCGATCAGGCTACAGCACCGTAGACCACATTCATACTGTTCGGCAGATGGTACAGCCGTGGACGTGTCGGTCTCGGTATGAACTTGAGCAAGACAAAGGTCATGTTCAACGAGCATGTCATACAGGGACCGCTATACGTGGAAGGCGGAGTGCCTTGTTCTTGAAGTTGTCCGAGAATATACTTAGGGCAAACTAGTCAGCTTGGTAAAAACAACTCTAAGAGAGAGACTGATCGAAGAATTCAGCTGGGTTGGGCAGCGTTTGGCAAGCTACGTCAAATCTTTTCGTCGCCTATTCCGCAATGTCTGAAGACAAAAGTCTTTAACCAGTGCGTTTTGCCAGTCATGACTTACGGAGCCGAAACGTGGACACTAACAGTCGGTCTAGTCCACATGTTTAAAATCGCTCAACGTGAGTATGGAGCGAGCTACGCTCGGAGTCTCTTTGTAATATAAAATCAGAAATGAGGTTATCCGGAAAAGAACCGGAGTTACCGGCATTACTCGCAGAATTAGCACATTGAAATGGCAATGGGCTGGACACATCTGTCAAGGGACCGAGGCCGTTGGAGCAGACGAGTCCTTGAGTGGAGACCGCGGATTGGCAAGCGTAGCGTAGGACGCCTTCCAGCTCGATGGACCGACGACCTGAAGATGGTTACTGGCTTCGACTGGATGCGGAAGGCGGAGGATCGGGAGCTTTGGTGCACCCTATGAGAGGCCTATATCCAGCAGTGGACCCAAATAGGCTGATTAGATTGATTGATTTATTTTTATATTTACTAATGCAATGACTGACCGTTGACTGTTTCTGTTAACGATTTAAGCTAAAATTGACCAAAAATGGCTGTATAACAAACATTTTAATAACACATTTGTTATAAATAACGCAAAATCAACTACTTTCATTGTAAGAAGCTTGCCAACATAAAATAAGTAAATATCGTAAATATGTATAATATGTAATAAACACATATATGATTTAAGAAGTTTTTGTTTCATCTGTATCAGGTGATAAGAGAGAACAGAGTGAGATAAAAGATACCCTTTACCCCACGTACCACCCGGTACGTGTATAAAGGGTATCTGGTAAAGGGTATCTTTTATAATTTGAGACATTGTGTGGGTATTCAACGCTTTAATTTGCGTACCATAGCAGAGAAATGAAAATAATTAATTACACCGAACAGGATTTCAAACCCACACAATCATCGCGTTTACAGTCAAACGGTGTCCCACTGCGTCGTGACGGCCTATTATGTAAATCAAATATATTATATAGAATATTCAATCAAGCTGTAGCTATAAAATACGTGTCATTAAATATATTTTGTACAATCACTGAAATATTTTTTTTTATGAATTAAAAAATTATATATTATTTTATGAATTATAATAAAAAATAATTAATATAAATTAATTAATCTGAACCGTTTTTCACATGACATGTAGACTGTGTCCACTATACTCTCAGGTTCTTCGTCACACCATCACAATATCGCTAATTCAATATAAAATAATTCATTATAAATTTGTTATATTATATCATAAGAAAATTTCATTTGATTTCAATTATCAATCTTAATAAATTAAATAAATAAAATTCATTGACACTAAGACTAAAACCAACGTAAGTTTTGGGATACTTAAAAACCGATTTATAATTTCGAGAACAATTGTATAAATATAGTGTTATTCTGTATGTAAAATGTCTTACAGTTATGAAAAATATAATTTAACAGGATTTCAAACCCACACAATCATCGCGTTTACAGTCAAACGGTGTCCCACTGCGTCGTGACGGCCTATTATGTAAATCAAATATATTATATAGAATATTCAATCAAGCTGTAGCTATAAAATACGTGTCATTAAATATATTTTGTACAATCACTGAAATATTTTTTTTTATGAATTAAAAAATTATATATTATTTTATGAATTATAATAAAAAATAATTAATATAAATTAATTAATCTGAACCGTTTTTCACATGACATGTAGACTGTGTCCACTATACTCTCAGGTTCTTCGTCACACCATCACAATATCGCTAATTCAATATAAAATAATTCATTATAAATTTGTTATATTATATCATAAGAAAATTTCATTTGATTTCAATTATCAATCTTAATAAATTAAATAAATAAAATTCATTGACACTAAGACTAAAACCAACGTAAGTTTTGGGATACTTAAAAACCGATTTATAATTTCGAGAACAATTGTATAAATATAGTGTTATTCTGTATGTAAAATGTCTTACAGTTATGAAAAATATAATTTAGTATTATGTCATATGTTTATAATATATATTTAAGATTTGGTGTCAAGTGGTACCTTTGATATTATTTAATCTGTACTCTTAAATTCAGTGTCTATGCGTCTTTCTAACGCCTGGAGCTCTTCTTCTAGTTCCTGCTGTGGAAACAAATAATTAAAATAATTAAATAAGGTACTATTTATTTATATTTTATTCAAGTATTGTTACATTACAGATGGCGCTCTCATGGCGCAGGGGCACAAGATTTCGACCGTCAACGCGACGGTTGTGAATTCAATCCCCACTCGTGGAATTGAAATATTTAATATTTTGCGGCATATGAAACTTGGGAACCTAGTATTAAGACGCTCTGTTCACATTAAGACACTTCCGTGCCCCACTTATCTTATATATGCTTCACAAGCACTACCAGATTTGACAAATCAAATGGAAATAACTTAAGTGCTAAGCTAAGCGAAACTTTTCCGTTTTTAGAACATTTTTTATTATTATTTCCCATCTATTCATTAGGCGTAGCATGATAAATATAGTCTGTAACCTTCCTGGATAGATGGGCTATATGACAAAATAAGAATTTTTCAATTGCACAACTAGTTCTTGAGATTATATATAGGGCCTCTAAAACAATGATGCTCACACTGGAAATTGCACATAGAGCTATCCTGAAAGTTGCTACCTTTCGTCCAATCCTTTATTTGAACACACAACTTTATAAGGATTGCAATGTTCTTAGCGTCAGGCAGTTATTTGTATTGCATACAATCTTACGTCAACACAAAAACACCCCCTATTTTAAGATAACCAAGCGATGTAAAGATAATAATTGTCCACTCCCTGTTATACATTACTCTTTTTCTAAAAAATATTTCTACTATCTGGGCCTTACCTTTCCTTTCATATACAATAAAATTAATACAAGTAATTCTATCTATAATTTATCGATCCATAAATGTAAAGCAACTATCCGCTCATTCTTACAAGAGAAAACATGAGGAAACAGAATTATTTCTGCAAACATTATTATAAAAATCTTACACTATATGCACAACACATACTCATACACATTGCATTACACTACATATAACACAAATACACACACACACACAGATCTCATATACTCACCAAAATATTTATAATATTAAGAAGATAATTAGGTTATAATATATGTAAATTAAGACTTTTAACTCGTGTATATAAGGGAACATTCATTCACTACCCCCCGTGAAAAACGGCACTGTTACTTTTTACTATGGGCTATTTTGTAACCCATTTAAGAGGACAGTATCTCAATATACTATTGCATATGTTATAAGTGATAAAGATATTATATATTAAAGATATTATTATCGCTTTCAAGTAAACAAACTTTTCAGTTTTATGAAATTAGTACAGATATCTAACTTAAATTAATAAAAATTGCTAATTTTAAAATTCTAGAAGAAAATGAAGTTAATCCTCGAGGAAGTTAAATTAAGTAGGTACTTACATCGTCAGCTCTATTTGCTAAATCTGAAGCTACAGCGGTTAATCGATCTACAGCCAGACGATCTGCTCCCACCGCGCGCCTGTCACTCGGCACTGTGAATATCTGAGAAAAAAATACAATATATCAATATAGATAATAAATAAGGAAACAAAAATTAATCTTAAACTTCTTTTCTTCTTTTTTTAATGTGTTATTCCACACTTCGGAAAGAAAAATATATATGAACAAAACATATAAAAATACGCTATGTTATATTTTTAATATGTTTTTTTTATAAATAGCAATACTAAGCTTGCTATAAGAAAAGACCTTGGCACCAGTCGTGGCGCAGGGGCATAAGTGTGCGATTTCAAATGCGACAGGTTGTGGGTTCATAATATTTCAATTTGAGAAATTTAAATATTAATGGTATTGAGGAAAAATGCAGAATTTAGTTCTGCCACTCAACACATAATGCCTCCAGAATTCAGCAGAAAGTGGGAAACCGAGTGTCTTAACAAAACTCTATCTTCTCTGCCACGAGTTCTAAAAATAAATAATAAAAACAAACGGGCAAAGAAATATATTCTCTCATCAAAAATCAAGTTTTGAATCACACTATATTTTGTTTATAAAAAAAGTATTACTTTCACAACGCATTGACACACAGCGTAGGGCGGAATATGAATGTAAACACTATGATTGTGAGGTCAATCAAAATTCTAGGGAATGATTTTTATTTAGCCTGTCTTATGAGCCGACACAGTTAACCGTTAAAAATCCTTATTTTGGGCATTTATCGATGTAGAACCCAAGACAATGATTTTTAAAATTGTTGTCTGTTTGTTTGGGCACACTTATCGCAGAAACAGCTTAACCAATTTAAATGCAGTATTACATTTTGGCAAACTTTCCTTAACAATTAGTGTTAGTTTTATTTAAATCAATTCATAAATTTAAAAGTTATTAAAAAATTACTATTTTATTGGATAGACTAAAACTTTAGTTTCCTATGTATGGATATTGTCTTTAGAATAATAATGTAAATAAATCCTAATTTCAGCGGGCGAAGCCGCAAACGGGTCACTCGTAAATAATAAAATTTCTTATTTTGATAATCTTAAACTGTTAAAACTGTACAAAATATATAATTTTATTAAACTAAATATGACACTATATATATATATATATATATATATATATTACAAATCATCTATGTACTTACATCTTCAGTTGTAGATGGACCGTGTGGCAATGAGCTTCTTATCGAGTCAAAATTAAAAACCTAAGACAAAACAATATATGAAAATAAATGTAAACCAAAAAGTTGTATGTATGTGTTAACTGGTTTTTATTGTTAATGTTTTAATTAAAATATGTTACTATATATAATACATATTATTAAGGAAAAAATTCGAGAAAAATATTTACCAGTGTTATTAACAATATAACAATAATGGCTGTATAATATTTAATACAAGATTTATAATGTTCTTTTATTTAACCTGTAATTACAAGTTATATTATTTTGAATTGTTTCCAATATTTTTATAGCATTTTCTATGTTTAAAAAAATATATTAAAACAAATAATCACTAAAAATACTTTTTACCATTAGTTATTTTTTTAATTACATATATTTTTTGAAATATTCAAAGAAAAATACTAAAATAAATAATATAAAAATACTAACATTATTAGTAGGAGGCCAAGACGGTTCGATACGACGCTCTCGGACTACGGGAGCGAAGCCGGGCGCCTTCACTCTATAGTCCGGTAGTAATTCTGAAGGTATTGCTGAAATAATATTATTTATATTATTATTAATAACACTTTATTAATGTACTATTTTTAATAATAAAGTAAGTCTTGGGATAATCAAAACACGATAGAATATATGTGACTTATATTAGATATGTGATTTTCATTTCATTGCTCTATTTTTATCACAATATGTTTGAAATAGTTTGTAAAACTAAAAAGAAACAAGAACTTCAAATAAATATAAAAGCATGTGTCTATTTTCAATTAAGAGTACAATAAGTCCTCCGGTTATATATACCTATATATATGACATATGCATCAGCCGCATGAGGTATAAGGTCGTCGAGGCGCAGGAGCACAAGGGTATGACTAACGCGACTGCTGTGGGTTCGATCGCCATTGGACGGAATGAATTATTATTTATTAATATTTTCATTTCTCGGTTGTGAAAAATGGGGAACAGAGTCTGTCCACTACCTTTGCCTACCCTGCTGTAAGCTTGATACAGCCTGATGAGTATATTCAAATCTAAAGTTGCTTTTTATAATATAAAATTATATCAAAGGTTATTATAATTATTTTTACATTAAGTACAAACAGTGAATTTCTTTTTTATCATAAAAAAAGTAAGAATAAAACATAATTATACTTTTCGGTTCCAGATGGATTGGATAAGCACGTACGCAAGAGTCTTGTAAACATTTTTAACTAAACAGTGCGAAAAGTGAAAAATCAAACATACTACAGTGAAATCTTCAGAAAATCAAACCAAAATAGTGTTTCAGTAGAAGTTACAGTGTGATTCTGTCCAACCAAAGTATTTAACGTTATAACCTCAAAATTAAGCACATGCACCATGACTACAGGTAGTGCCAACCCAACCAAACTATCACTTGTCATGCTAGAGACATCTGTCATTTGATAATCAAAGGTGACTATCAAAAGTGGTGCCAACATAGAAAAGGCTACTATCAATTCTAGTGTTGCCACTATATAACGTCAATTCACCAACAAAAAATGAAATAAAAAAAAACAGCAATTTTACTCGCCAAAATAAACGAAAAGTTTAATGAGCAAACAATAGCATTAACATCAGCAATAACAAAAAACGTTATGGAGGCCTTGGATGAAAGGTTGAAAATATTAATGGAAGAAAACAATAATCTTAGAAATAAAGTCGGCAATTTGGAACAAAAAAATCATTTTTAGAGAAGGAAAAACGAAGGAATAATCTAGTTATTTTCGGCATCGATGAAAAGGGAAAGACAACGTTTGAGTTGGTGGATTTCGGTAAAGGATATTATAGAAGATTCAGGAATACCGTTGGCTGGTCAAGAAATAAGTAACATTCATAGGATCGGGCCAAAATCTGAAAAGAATCGTCCGATATCCTTAACAACATCTTGGAAAAAGCAAGCTATTTTGAGAAACAAACGTGACCTTCCTCCAAACGTGTATGTCAATGAAGACTTCCCTAAAGAAGTTCTGGAAATATGCAAACAACTAAAGCCGAAAGTAGAAGCGGAACGAAAAAATGGAAATATAGCGTTCATAAAATACGATAAGGTAATAGAGAAAAAACCAACCAACTCTAACCGAGAGAAAAGGAAGAGAGAAACAACAACAACATATGTATATCTTGGCCAAATCATATCACCAAGAGACCAAATGTCAAAAGAAATTGATAAAAGAATTGCAACTGGTTGGAAAGCCTTCTGGGCTTTAAAAGAGATCACGAAAAGCAGGGAAATTGGCATTAAAATCAATAAGAAGACCTTTGATACCTGTATCTTACCCTGCATTACATATGCAGAAACTTGTAAGATGTCAGAAAAGCATGGAAAGGAGCATGCTAGGATTAAAATTAAGGGACAAAGTGAGAAGTATAGACATCAGGCAAAAAACGAAACTAACAGACATCCTGGCTCAAATTGATAAATTAAAGTGGAGGTGGACTGGACATATGCTCAGGTGTAAAAAGGAGAAATGGAGTAAACAGGTAACTGGTTATTTGGTACCCAAGGGATGGCAATAGGAGCCGAGGACGTCAAATGAGAAGATGGGAGGATGATCTAAAAACGACGTTAGGTCCCCTCTGGCTAAGAGTGGCGGCAGACAGACATCAGTGGAGAGAGTTGGAGGAGGCCTATGCCACAAGGTACACTGAACTGAGAGACCCTTAATTTGGCAGAGGTTCAATGTGTTATATATATGTAAAATTTATGTATATTTATAAGTTTAGGGTAGTAAGGAATCCAGAAAAAATAAAAAAAAAATGTTGCGACCTTCAGGTTTCCAGGAAACCAATGTTCATCAGAGTGAACATTGCCAAATCTGTCGAGAAATACCACTTTATTGTAATGTTTACTGTGATGAACATAATCAAATTAGGGTACACATTCAAACAGGTAGTGCGGTTTACAAAATATTTTTATTTATATAAAAAACAAAACAAAGACATAACAAAAT
>DWGR01003723.1:0-11845 GCA_018247715.1 Heliconius burneyi | reverse complement strand
CCTTTCTATGGATCCACCTGTCGTCCATCACATATGACAAAGGGATCACTCACACATCATGAAGAATGGTTTTTACAATATAAAAGGTATACATACACACAGAATAAAATTCAGCTATCCACTTATTCATCTCTTAAGGGGTCAGAAAGAACCTTCTAACACATTATTTGTTTCCTTATCTTTTCCATAAATATTAGCTACAATGATTTTTTTTATTCAACTAAATCAGAGAGATACAATCTATTATACCATTATAATATAACTGGCAAGTTCCTGGTCTTTATGATTAACGTATACCAAAGTTTTGAACAATCATGGATCAGAGGTTCAACGCAACAGGTTGTGGATTCGATCCATCCCAGGAAATGAAATGTATACTTTCATTTTCTTTGCTCTGATAACGAGTACAGCGTTGATATCCCTCATCCGATTTCAATCCAGTTTTTGGTGGTACGTCCAAATTTTTAGCCCAAAAGTTAAATGTTACACCTGTTAACACGCACTTTGAGAAATCTTTTTTTATTACTTTATTTTTTATCAGCTTCACGCTGTATCCCGCACACAGCGGAGTAGGCAGAGGGAGCTTAGTGTCATGACACTATTCTCCGTTTTCCGGCGAATTTTAGAGGCATAGCGTTGTTGAGTGGCGGAACTCATCGCCGCGCTTTGACTTAATATTAGAGCGAGGAAATAAAAATATTATTTAAATAAATATTTCATCTCCTCGAGTAGAGATCGAATCCACAACCATTATTTTCTAATAAGTTACTAACAATTCCAATACGTTCCATTTGCAAAGCTTTAATTATCGTAAGTATATATGTTTGTATAGGATTAACCCTACTCCGTAATGGATATAGTGGCAAAGGACGAGTTGGAGACCAATCTTTGGATTGAAGATATAAATGTTAGGCTTAGGCTGGCTATGCTTGGACTTTAACGTGAATTATCTCTTGCTCTTAAGGAATCAAACATAGTATAATGTAATAGAATCGCACAAATATTTATATTTGAGGGTAATATATCGTAACTCTAACCCTTTTTAAAACCGTCCAAATGCAAAATGCGATCCCGGGATTCGACGTATCGTTGAAATTTTTGCACGCTTATAAATATTTTTATTTTCACCTAGTTTTTAGCACCACGTTGTATCCCGCACATAACAGGATAGGGAGAGGCAATTTGAGATTCTAGTATTAGGGCGTTCCGTTTCCATTAAGACAATTCCGCAACCGACGTTCCTCAATTTCCCGAGACAGTGCTTGTTGAGTGGCGAAAGTCAATATCACGCTTTGACTTACTACAAGAACTAGAAGAAATTAAAATATTCATATTTCATTATCTGACTAGGAATAGAACCTACAACTGTCACGTTTACAGGCGCGCGGCCTGTTCACCTTATCAAAATATATTTTATCTAAGTATTGGATGGTTTTCTCAATAGCACATTGTCGCTAAGCCATATCTGGAAAATCTGGAAAATATCTCAATTATAATATTTATCACGAACAGAGAAACCAAATCTATTACTATTATTTAGTATTTATTACTGAGGCCAGTCGTGGCACAGGGGCACAAAATTTGACCGTTTCTTCGCTGTAGTAACAAGGCGCGGCGTTAAGTCTCGCCACTCAACATACAATGCCTCCAGAATCCGACGGAAAGTGGGAATCGGAGTATATTAACACTATGTTCCGTCTGCCTACCCTACTGTGTGCGGGATACGGCGTAAAGCTGATTTATTTTTGTTAATCTATTAAAATAACTATTGATAACTAAATATGTATTATATTTACATAATAGAATTGCTTTATATTACTCAAATAATATTCGCACCATATAAGATGGGAACGTAGTGATAAGACACTTAATTCTCTACTTATCTATTAGAGTCCAGTTATGGCACAGGAGCATAATCTTACCACAAGTTGTCGGTTTGATTACCACAACAGAAAATAAAATATTTAATATTTTTATTTTCACTCTCTAGTGTCGCGGCAAAACGTGATGCATCCAAAATACGGTAAGAAATGAGAAGCGGAAGAGTCTTAACACTAGGTTCCCTCTACCTTCTCTGCTTTTGCTATGTGTGGAATACAGCGTGAAGTTAAAAAAAATCCCAAACCCACTAATTACCTACCACGACATTTGAAATAACCGTTGAAATGATAATCCTCACCACGTTGCTATTAAGTAAACAACAAAGCAATTCTCAAGAGATATTAGATGGATTGTTGGAAGGGAGTTTGTTAATCGCACTGATCTACATTTCTAGTAATGATGTGATATACACATTTATATGCTTATATTGTATATGTTAAATTCCATATCTCTTATTCTCATTTTATTATTTCTGATATTTTTAACAAATTTCACTTAGAAAAGAAAAATACTTATTAAGAAAACGTATAAGTAAACGTAGCGGGACTCGAACCCGCGCCTTCTGGAAACCGACCAGACGCTCTGAGATATTTCTAAAATGAATTCATCAACATTATATTTTTAAGTTCCGAAACATCTTTCAAAGTGTACCCGTTTTAAAGACAGTTAAACGGTTTTATTAGTTTCTCGTATATTTTTTGTTAAGTAGAAGAAACCTAGTGTTAGGACAATCTGTTCTCCACTTTACATCCCATTTTCATCATTGAAATATCGTGTGTTAAGAGACAGAAGTCAATGGTGCGTTTTGTCTTAATATATAAAGTAATTCCTCCGAGTTCGAATATAAATTACCAATTCTAGAATAAAAATACTTTCTTTTGCAAAATTATATACTGTTATTATTGAGTCTTATTAAATTCGTCACCCAACAGGGTCATAGACGTTCGACTTGTGCATACTTCATACAAAATTTAAATATAAAAAAGTTTAAATAACTTTGATACGTTAAAATTCAATGTAGCAGCAAATTTCAGCGCCATCAGTTGTGATTTATGACGAATTGAATGTGAATGATTTTCCGAGTTCAGTGGCCTTCAGTTAAATTGTAGAATAAGATGAATTTTCTCTATATTTCATCTCTATATACTACACCAAGATGTTTATTTAGTTTATTTCCAGTATTTCTTGTAGGTTTATGAACAACATACTGTTGTGTTGAGTGGCGTAGCTCAACGCCGCATTATTCTACTAAAGTAGGGATCACACCTAGGATACAACAAAGAAAATTTTAATTAAATTTGGATAATAGTACCTACAGGTAATGAGAGATCTATTTGTTACATTTATTATTATTGAATATCAGCCCTTAAACGAGATATCAGCTGTGATTTAACATCGCTATCATCGCAACGCAATTTGCGTGTGAGCGATTTTCCGAGTTTAGATCCCCTCGAGCTAAGCTGTTCAATGAAAATCGAATAGCCTCAAGCTTTGGTTTTATATTCCAGATATTACTTATTGCTGGCGGTGGACTTAGGACATGCCTGGACATGATGGTAGCAAAAACGAATGTCGTTTAGACAGATATTATAAATATTTTTGATTTAGTTTGGCAGTATATATGTACATAAAAATATTTTTGTACTGTAAGCGATAGAGGTCGTGGTTTCGATTTTTACTCGTTTAAATTAAATAGTTAGCATTTATATTTCCTCGCCGTGGACGCAAGGCTGAACGCGGGGCTGAGCTCAGTATTTGGCAAAAAGAAACGTAGGAAACAGAAGTATCCTAATAGGGATGGAGTATCTTAACACTAGGTTCCCTGGTTTTCCCCCCTTTCGCCCTGTATAATATGCGAGATACAGTGTGAAGCGAATAAAATAATTTTTTCCTCTTTTAGAAATTTAAAAGATATAAAGGGTTTTCTATTAGGGACATAACAATTTTGTATCTTTATATAAACGCACCCTTAAACATTTTTAATAAACTGTTAATGTCAAAACGTTAGCTTAAGTCAATTTTTTTATAATAATAAAGTTCACGAACCAGCAACGTTTCCAAGTGATTAAAAATTACTACCGAAATTCTGAGTCGGTGGTCGCAACTTTAAGAGCGCTTACTCCAATTTTCGGCCGTAGCTTACTTCTGGCTCAATGGCTTTGTTAATAAGCAAAATATGCGTTATTGGTCAGCAACAAACCCACATGTGCTTCTTGAGACACCGTTACATCCGCAAAAAAATATTGTTTGGTGTGGTTTTCATGCCGGAGGTGTGATTGGGCCGTATTTTTTCGTGGATGAAAACGACCGTCATGTTACCGTCAATGGAGAGCACTATCGTGCTATATTGGAAGATTATTTGTGGCTAGAATTGGATGTACTTAACATCAACGATATGTGGTTTCAACAAGACGGTGCCACTAACCGCGGAGAGCTAAATTGAGCAAAATTGTTATGTCCTTAATGGAAAACCCGATATTAAAAATACAGGAATAACCACAAAGATAAATATATTCGAACATAACTTTTATCAGTGGATAGTATTTTAGGTAAATTTAAATAATATTTTGATGTAGGTGCATTATTATGATTCTAATATAAATTATTTGCCTGTCGCTAATATTAATTAGTAGAAAATAATTGGATTTACAAATTAATTCAATTGAACATGAAATTTTCATCGCATTAAGGCAGTATTTTGGATGGAGGGTGGCGTTTTGTGAAAAAGAAAATTAAAACATAAAACAAGTGAAACAGAATATGACTTTAAAAGACGAATTATATTTGATTTTCTCCGCTCTATTAGGACGCCAAAGATCGGTGTTGAGTTGAGTCTGACACTCAAACTTTAAAATGTCGAATTCGGGCGATCCTGGCGATGGATGAAGATGCGGGCCTTACTATGCGGAAAAAGGAAAAAGTTATACAGACAAAAGTTTGGCTTCTATTTTCTTAGAATTAGATATTTGGGCAAAATAAATAGACTTAAGTAACAAGCAAAGATTGAAGCTAACAAAAGAATTCTTTTGTGATTCGTAAGGGGCTAATTTTCTTGTACCAGATTTTCTGGTTTCTACAACTTAGATTTTTCTACTATATTTCAGATACAGACTTGGCGATAAGCTAATTACTAAGTAAACGTAAGTTTTTTTGTTTATTACACATAAATAATAATCTAAAATCTAAACATAGAGCTTAACCTACTTAAATTAGTATATTGAATTTATCTCAAAATATGAGGCCAGTCGTGGCGCAGGGACATAAATTGTGACAGTAACCCCAATAGGTTGTGAATTCTATTCCCACCCGAGGAAATTAAATATTTAATACTTTCATTTCTTCGCTTTAGTGTTGAGGCAAGCACGCTGCGTTAAGTATCACTCAACGCGCAATATCTCTAGAATTTGGCGGATCAGAGATAACTTCCTCTATTTATAAATATCTATAAAATATTGCGGATGCATTGTTGCGGAATGATTTCCGTCTTTATGATGTCATTAAACATATCTGCGAGGACAGGTATCAGGACTTCCTTGCTTTGTTTCAAAATCTCGTTCCATATGCCGTCCTGTCCTGGTGCTTTATCCTCTTTTTGGGTGTCTATGGCGTTTTCAACTCTTTATCACTCCATAACAGTATAGGTAAAGAAAACCTGTGAACGTAGTATTTTGACCCTCCGTTTCCCATTAAAACACTTCGGTGGGGAACCCCCCACATTCCGCCGAATCCTGAAGGCCTTGCGTGTACGCGACGGTATTCAACGCAGCACTTTGCTTGTGTTTTCGTTGCCAGAGTGAAGAAATGATAAAATGATAATATGAAAAAATTCACTCCCCTTAATAGGAATAAAACCCACAACTGTAGCCTCCCAGTTACACACTTAGGTCCCGACAGTTAGTGTTTTTTAATTTTTAATAAATATATTTTTCGCCACTTAAGATTACTTGTATTTTCTAGAGACTCGGTGTGTTGTAACACTGGGTCATTACTTGGCTTATTTAGTTAAAAGAATATATGATCATGACTCTATACAGGCCGTCGTGGCGCAACGGTACAAGATGTGACTGTAACGCGACGGTTGTAGGTTCGATCCCCACTCGAGGAAGTAAAATATTTACTCATATATTCCTATTTCTTCGCTCTGGTGTCGAGGCAAAGCGCGGCGTAGAGTTCTGCCACTCAATAAGCAATGTCTCCAGAATTCGGCGGAAAGTGGGGAACGGAGTGTCTTAACACTAGGTTCCCTCTGCCTGCCCTGTTGTGTGCGGGATACAAGTCTCTGTTAATCTATGTATTACTATTTTCATTTTCGGCACTAAATCAGGACATTTCATAACGAATGGCGGAACTGAACACCACGCTTCATTTAAAGCCAAGATAGAAGAAAAGATATAAGAAAGCCAATATTCTTATGTACATACTCGTATGTATAAGAACGGTACTTCATGAGTCTGCGGTGTCACATTACGGGTCGCTGGAGGCTAAGTATAGAATGCGATTGCCGTATTATGGCTGTACACCCTTAAGGCTGTTATACTATACTGAGAAAAAAAACATAGCATATTATTTATTTTTTCTTATATGTACGCAGAGAAAACGTTTTTCATTTTTTCGAACATGAGGTTAATACTGTTAGCCCTATTGGCTTCTACAACGACGCCACTTGGTTAGGGAAGAGGGTACTCTGTCCCTGAAGAAATGCAAGCACTAAGTGACTGCCTGTGAGGAAGTCGACGACTTTAAGGGCGCCCGCTGAGGGACTCGAACCTCGGCTTGCGGCCGTCGAGCGGACTGGGGCGTATTGCAGAGAAAATATATTTTTGTCACTTTTCGTTGAATTTTAAAATGTTACGTTTAACGTGGCATAACTCAATGCCGCGTTATTCTTCTCTACTTCTTCTTGCTTGAGCGGTAAAATTAAAGCTATTTATATACAATACTCTACTATAACCCACCCTACCTTCTTCTGCATTACGGTTGTCAGAGATACTACGGTACTTAAACGAAACATATTTTTTTATTATTTTCGTTTGTAGAGAAGAAATCAAATCCACTATCATCGCGCTTACAGTCTCATGCTACCCCACTACGCCATGACGATCAAATTATCTTTATCTACCCCTAATGCTCTTATACTGCTCTCAAGTAGTATAAAAACTATTTTATGGACGAAAATCTTCTACTCAATTTTATATTAGGGACATGTTTAACTAAAAGTACATATATGAGTATGTATATACATATGTAGTTAGCTATTAAACGATCGTATAGACAAATTGGTTTGTTGAAATCGTCGTTGTTGAAATTGTTTTATTTTAATTGGGTTCCGTAACCTTACCATCTGGTGTGGTGGGCTTGATACCCTTTATGAGCCTTCTTTAGATGCCCATCGTATGCTCACATAAGCCATAAAGATGACTTCCACGGAGACAGTTACAGTAAAAAAAATACAGTCGAATTGATAACCTTCTTTTCTTACAGAAGTCGGTTAAAAAATTAAATAAATGTTATAGCCCTAAGATTTGTATCTATTCTCTTACTTTCAAGCTCTTTCACTTAACCTTGACGGAACCATATGATTTTCCTTTCAATCGATTGTATAATTACCATATTTCATGATGATAAACTAAAAGTGGGTGAAATTAAGCTTCTAAAATATTATTACACAGCCACAAGTCAGCGTAATGTAAGCTTGTAAAAATTATGATTAATATATGTGGTTAATGAAATTGACTCCAATGGAGCGCTTTTCCAAAGAGACAAATCTGACAAAAAATATATATTTATTATCAGATTTATGCTGCTTTATACAAACAAAATGCATGCTAAGTGTTGAAACTCAACGCCGCGCTTTGACTTTGTAAACCATTTTACCCTTTCAGTGCGGAATCCTAAAAACTATAACTATAATTAAAAAGTAATCAAGCGCACGATGAAAATTAATTTTCCATTGACGCTTTCTTTAATTGCTTATTGGTTAAAACTGTCGAAACCGTATATATAACTAAGAGTGTCTAGCCACAAAATTCTATTTAAAATGAAGATTTTACGACATATGTTTTGTTTTGTTGCCAGGATGGAATAGAGGAGAGTA
The DNA here is from genome assembly GCA_018247715.1 of Heliconius burneyi. Classification (NCBI taxonomy): domain Eukaryota; kingdom Metazoa; phylum Arthropoda; class Insecta; order Lepidoptera; family Nymphalidae; genus Heliconius; species Heliconius burneyi. The sequence goes on along the minus strand of DWGR01003723.1, from coordinate 3,870 downwards.
AGCATGCGAAAATTTTATCCAAATCCAAGCTGCAGATGATGATCAGAAACATGAACAAATTTACGTAAGCCGAAGATAAACCTAATACATAGATTGTGAAAACGCTCTAGTTTATTTAATTGTTCCTCAGGTAAGTCTGGGACACGAGTCAGCATAGTCTAAAATCGGTAACAGTAGTGATTGAGCTAGAGCAGTTTTGGTCTCAATAATTAGAAAATATTTTCATTCTTTGAGAGATCCGATCGTGGCAAATAGTTTACGGCTAACCTCAGCAATTTGAACTGAGTAAGACAGGGAATTATTTAATAACGCTATAGTTCTTAATAGATGGACTCAGATAGAAATGCAAATTGACGCCGTCAAACTGAATAGTAGGGAGGCTTTTCTGATCAAATTTTTTTTAGTTGCTTGGAGCTACCAATAATACCTGTGACAAAGAATTGACAATTAAGCCGAAAGATATGCTCCACCTACTAGCATTCTGCAAATCTTCATTAAGCTTTCGAACAGCCTCACTAATATCTTTTAACGGGGCGGCTAAGTAAATTTGAAGGTCGTCAGCATATAAATGAAAGTAAACGGATATGTTTTGGGAAACTGAATTAATAAAAATAGAGAAAAGTAGAGGAGAGAAAACACCACCTTGGGGAACACCGGCGGAAAGAGAGCAAAAGGAAAATGACTGGTCATTGGTTTGTACGTACTGTTGCCGATCATATAAATAGCTTCTAAGCCACTCAGTGGCTTCAGGAGAGATATTTATTGAACGCAGAACAGCAACCAAGAGGTCAGTATCAACGGTATCAAAGGCGTTATTAAAGTCCTACTATTGTATCTATAAAGCGTATGACTGGACTCTAGGTGAGATTGGAGAGAAAATTGAATTATAGGCGAGGTTTTTAGGGGTAGTGAAACAAAAATATATCTTATTCAGAACGCATATAAAACAGACTGAATACTACGCATATAAAATAGACAAAATACTGTAAAAGCACTAAATTAATGTACCATCAAGCTTTATATACTTTAATGCTTAGGGTTGTATAAATGTATTGTAAGACGGAATAATTTGCATGTTCAAAAGTAAACAGATATTATTGTATTATTATTATTCTATTAGTGATTTAATTTTGTACACTTATTCTTAATGCGAGGGATTATGATAGACAGATTTATATAAATGTTGAAGGGCGCTGGTGCACGGTAAAACTCTAATTTGGTTCATGATTGCACCTTGCATTTGTAACTTTTGTATTATTCGATTATATAATAAATAATCTTCTTTCGCTACTTTCAGGGGAACGATGACTATATTTCAAAAATAATTACTCCGTTGTAAGTGATTATAAAATAAATGATTTGAAACGTAATATAACTCCATATCCTAAATACACAATCACACAATGAAATATTTCACGTAGAAGGTAGTATATAAATTACATAATGAGTCACCTAATAATAAAAGCTTTGTCTTCAGTTTGACTATTGTTAGACATTTATATAGTAAAATATCTTACAATTCATATTATGAGTGTCAAAGATCAAAGTTTAATACAATGAACAAATATTGAAGTAAAAGTAACAATTGAAATGCTTTCATCTTTTACTCCATTCAAAAATTTCCGCCCAATTATAGAGATATTGTGTGTTGGCAAAGATGTTTAGCGCCGCGTTTTGTCTTGATATCAGAATGAGAATATAAAAAATAATAATTCTTGTGTTTACATAATTGTTCCGTTTACAGTGAAAAGCTTTGCCGCTACGCAAACTCTTGACGGCCTCAACTTGGCACTTTTTTCTTATATATTAAAAATTAATATATCAGACTAGGTGGTGGTGCAGTGGCACTAGCGTGTGGTGAAGACACGACTGATATGAAATATAATATTTAGGTATTATTTTCATTTCTTCGCTCTGGTAAGAAGGCAAAGCGTGCCGTTGAGTTACTGCACCCAACACGCAATTAGTCGATAACCGGGCGGAAAATTGGGAACGGAGTGTCTTAACAGTGGGTTCCCTCTGCCTATCCTTCATGAGATACAACATAAAAGCTAAAAACATGCTTCTTTTAAAAAGAAAGCGAAAGTTATATAGCAAAGGTGAGACGTAAAAGTGAGATCTTAAATAAGTGTAGATAATCCAGAAAAAATATTAGATTCAGACATTTTTTAAGTAAACATGTGAAATATTTTTAACAGTCTAAATTTCAAATTTTATAAAAATCAGTGACGTTTTAAAGATTTTTTCATACCAACTTTCAATCCCTTATTTGCACCCTTAGGGGGTGAATTCTAAAAAATCATGAAACATGTGTTCAATTAATTTAATTTTAAGAGTCTGCATTTAAATTTTATAAAAATAGGTACCGATTTAAAAAAAAGTCCATACAAGCTTTCAACCCCCATTTCATCCCTTTAGGGATAAAATTTTACAAGATTCCTTCTAAGTGGATGGTCGGATTAAGTAAACAAACATCTGTACAAAATTTCACGTTTCTACGCACAGCGGTTACGGCTGTGCATACATCTTACTATTACCTCAGTCAGTACATGTCCTTATATATATATATATATATATATATATATATATATATATATAAGCAGAATTGAAAACCACAGTGTTGCTCAGTTTTAAATTCATAATATAATGAAATTTAATATAAAAAAGTAACAGTAAAATTTTATTAAAGCAAGAAAAAACCTTTTTCGTTGATATCTAGCGTGAAAATTCTAACTGAATTCAGTATTCCGTCATAACTGAGAGAGTAAGCACGTTAGTCGTCTCGCGCCTCAGAAAGATCGCGTTGTAAATATTTCTAAAAGAAAATAAATAAATATTTCATATCAATATATATATTTTAATTAATTGTAATATAGAATGTGTGTTGTGTGAATAAGTGATCAAAATTTTCAATGCCCGGTAAGCATTTACAAATATTTGTAGTTAGTCGTATCTTTATAATTAAAGGCGATAAATACACAGCAATTAAGAATTTTTCAATAAAGATTCTATGACTTGGGAGGTGTATAAGTACTATGGCTGTATATTTATTTAAATTATACATATAGTTTTAATTTAATTATACATTTGATTTACTGATTATTTTAACGCATCTAGTAGGATAACATTCTTTGGAAAAATTTGGTCTGCGATCTTCTTTTCTCTTAATGGGAGCTTAGTGACACCAATAGATAACTTTTTTATTTAAAGTGGACAAACAAGTATTTTTTAGCAGATACTCCGTTCTTTTACCATATAATTTTTAAAAATATTGCGTATTCAGTGGTGGAACTTAACGCCATACGTTACCTTCGTACCTAGCAAGAAAATTCAAATAAACATTTACCCAAGCGGGAATCGAATGAACTACAATTGCTGTTTTACAGCCAGGTCGGTACCGTTGCGCCACGATGGCCTCGTATCGAAATATTTATTTCATAAGTAAAAATTTCCCTAGATTGCGATAAGAACTTAAATATTTATGCTAAAAATATATCAAGTATATAGCAAAGACAGCAATGGATATATATAATATGTGTAAAATACAGTAGTTAAAGCGGGCAAAGCAGCAGCAGCTCCCTAGTTATACATAAATAAAAAAATATACCTAAAAAAATATTTTCCTTTGTATGAAAAATGCGAAAATATTTTTCCCCGACCTAATATTTACCCACAAACAATTTTTACAGTTGCACGCTTGTGCCCTATGCCCTGGTAGTAATCATGCACCCATAAAAAAAATAGTTTATATTTTCATTTCTTCGCTCTGGTGTCGAGGCAAAGCGCAGCGTTGAGTTCCGCCACTTAACACGCAATGCCTCCAGAATTCGGCAGAAAATGGGGAACAGAGTGTCTTAAAACTAGGTTCCC
>DWGR01003722.1:0-11845 GCA_018247715.1 Heliconius burneyi | reverse complement strand
CTGCTGGTATTTTTACAGGTGTTTTAGTTTTGTAATTAGCATTTTTGAATAGTACTATTTATATTTTAATAAAAATTTAAGAGTTTTCGAGTCGTAGCATGATGAAAAAAAAATATTTAACACTTTTTCATATGAAGAGTTCAAATAGATATTTTTCAATATTATATATATTCAACTATGCTCTGCTGGCATTTTCTTCAGAGTTCTGGTTTTTTTCAGGACAAATATAGTAAATATACTAATATTCTATTGTAAAATGTAGAGTTTTCACGTCTGAGTATAATTTTATTTAGTTTTAAAATTACTTTTTCCTTCGAACTATTTACGATACGAACGTTCGTTTTTCTGTTTAACATTTTTTTTCTTCGTGAAATCAACAGAACTATTGCTAAAAATGACCAGGAACTATTTTTCTCATCCACATATGTGCAGAACTTGCCCCAATTTTAATTTAAAAAAAAAATGATCTGCTACGGGAAGTAAGCAGATCATATTTTTACATAACTTTTTCAGTGGCAAAAACGCCAGAACTATTTGTAAATCTTATCAGGAACTATAGAACTCAGCTGCATGCGAAGAGAACTCCATTTTTTTATGCTCTGCTGGACAATGCTCTGCTAAGTTCACAGACATGCGCCCGGCCGATTCGAAGTGGCAACTCGAGCGGCGCTACTGCTATATATACCTATAAAGAATATTGTGATAGCGACAAAATTTTAACGTTTTTATGTATCTCTTTCCTATCTCAATCTCTATATATAATAAAACAGTAAAAATATTTTGTCTGTACATTTAATATTTTTGACTCAACTTAACATCTTAAGTTCGTTTCATCAAATAAGGATAATTAAAAAAAAAGTTATCGTCGTTTGAATGAACTTAAGGCATTAGTTTGCCTGCAAAAATATAATTTATAGCAATTTTTTCTATATAAAGCATTATTTTTCTAATATGCAAGGCGTCGTACATTATATTCGGATTGCTATATTATATTCAATGCTTTTAGTCGAAATTAGTTCAACACGCTGATGAAAGCGACGACTTGATCTTCAAATCGTTGAATTTTTGAATTGGTCGTTTGAAATAAACTACGAGCATATACAATTATTGAAAAACATCCTTTTTACGTGTATTTTGTAATAACTATATATTTACCAATTGTACTTTTATAAGCATGTAGCTTTCTCTTTGAGGCTGTCGTGGCGCAGCGGCACAAGGGTGTGACTGTGACGCGACGGTTGTGGGTTCAATACCCACTTGAGGAAATGAAATATTTATTTATGTTTATATTTCCATTTCTTCGCTCTGGTGTCGAGGCAAAGTGAGGCGTTGAATTCTGCCACTCAACACGCAATGCCTCCAGAATTCGGCAGAAAATGGGGAACGGAGTGTCTTAACACTAGGTTCCCTCTGCCTACCGTGCTGTGTGCGGGATACAGCGTGCAACAAAAAAGTTACTCTTGTCCATCAAAAGCAACGATTTGTCGGTGGTTTGCCGAGATTAAACGTGGTCGTACCGACACAAATGACGCGGAACGCTCGGGTAGACCTGTGGAAACTGTTACACCGGAAGATGTGAGTAAAGTGACAAAAATTATAATGAAAGATCGTACAGTGAAGTTCCGTGACATTGCTGAGATGACACAGATATCATATGGAAGTGTATTTACTATCCTTCATAAAAAATTGAGCATGAAAAAGGTTTTTTCCAAGTGGGTGCCGCGATTGCTTTCGATGGAACAAAAACAGCAACGAGTCGATGATTCAGAAAGCTGTTTATCGCTATTTACTCGCAACAAAAAAGTTTGTTTTCTTACGTCAGTTTTTTGGGATACGCATGGCATGATTTTCATTGACTACCTCGAAAAAGGTAAATCGATCATCAGTGATTATTATATTGAGTTACTGGTGCGTTTGAAGGAGAAAGTCGCAAAAAAAAACGACCGCACATCCTTTTTCACCAAGACAATGCACCCTGCCACAAGTCGATAAAAGCTATGGCAAAATTGAACGAATTGGGTTTTGATCTGCTTACCCACCCGCCATACTCGCCAGATTTAGCCCCCAGTGACTACTGGCTCTTTGCTGATCTTAAAAAAATGCTGCAGGAAAGATTTGGCTCAAATGAGGAAGTCATCGCTGAAACTGAAATTTATTTTGAAGCGAAAGATATTTTTTTTTTATAAACATGGTATTGAAAAATTGGAAAAGCGTTGGAACCATTGTATCACTCTAAAAGCTAATTATATTGATGAATAAAAAAAATTTTTGCAAAAAAAAAAAATGTTGTTTTCATTGTTAGTCTCGGCACTTATTGATCCATGTGTTATATAGTTTATTATTTATACATTCTTATTAATTAGTAATTTAACATAAATAGAATAAATGTGTACAAAGTACTACCCGTTGAGACACTCGCGCATGCGCTTCTTTAATGGTTACTTACCATATGAAAATAATATACTAGAGTATTGTTCATCTTAATAAGTATTTAATTGATACCACATCACGCCGGCTATAAATACCTGTATCGACTCCTATTTCATATATCCCCTACTTAAGTATATTAGTTACGTTGGCCATTTAATGCAAATCAAAAATTTCTTTACTGTTTTTAATATATAATATTTATTTTTAATAAATATATTATTTTTAAAAAATAAGATTAATAACATAGATTTAAAATTACGATATCTAAAAATGCTTGCTGCTAAACGGCTCGCCACGCGCCCTGCTCGCGGCCCCTCACGCCCCGTGACGTTTTACCTACCTAATGTATTTCAACGGGACATAGTTCTATTATCAATATTTATGGTTTAGAGAATAGCAGATAATCTGTTGTTTATAATCTCTTTCGTTTAGGTATTCTGCTATTTGTGTCGTTTGTTTAAATATTTATAGATAAGTTGTTTTTTATTTTTCAAAACAACTGTAAAATCATTTTTGGAACTACGGAAATGCAACCCTAAGGTTTTAATAATTTTCAAACATACATAATATATTAAAACAGGAACGTGAACGTTCAGTGTATTAAGTAAATAATTATGTAGTCAAAGCGAGCGAAGCCGCGAGCAGGTCGCTAGTTGTATATAAATCTCGTTTTTATTATTATGGTTTTTTCAATCTATACTTATAAAAAAGCCGTAACTTAACGATGTCTGTGCATGAAAAAAATATATAGAACCTATTTTATTTTTTCTATTAGTCAGCGCGTTTGACCACGCTTATACTCGTAACGCTAAGACACGGCTTAAAATTTAAAAACCAATTTTAAAGCTGTTTTCACTACGTATTTTGCCAAATTTATCTTAATATTTAGTGTTTGTTTTATTTCAATCGGTTCATAAATAAAAAAAAATAGACAGATATGAAGAATTTTTTTCGACTAAATTACTGTAAAATTGTATGAACTTTATTATGCTGTTATTGAATTATTTAAAACTTTCATTTTTAATGTGCGTACAGATTGAGAGATACTATAGATGTTCTGCCTAAACTGAGAATGTTATTAGAACACAAAAATAATCCAGCTTAGTAGACAAAAATAATTGGACAGTTCAAGCAGGCGAAGCCGCAAGCGGGTGGCTGGTTACATATAAAAAGGCAGAGCTCGTAGGCAGTTGTATTTCGATAACTCGAAGTCGCCACAAATACATAATATCTTTGCATAAATAAAAATATATTAAAATAAATAAAAAAATCCATAAATAAATAAAAATATTTACAACGATTAAATAATTAAATATAACATGTAACATGATGTTACAATAAAAAAGAAATAGATTACAGTAAGCCAGTGCAAGCGCATGCACTCACAGAGTCACTGTGCCAGTAGGTCGCGTTATGTAAGCCCCCCCGCTTACTCTTTTGCGTAAGAACCGTCGTCGTAAGAAAACGGCCAGACGGTGACTTAACTTGTTCGCCGCGCGTCCATGTGTTGTGTTCTTTCGGATTTTTAGCATTTCTAAATTAAAGTACTTTTCGATTTATAAAAAAGGTAATTATTAATTGTAGTAATAATGGAAACTTTAACTGTCTTTAATGTTTTAGTAGACGATTTTGAGTTACACTTTGTTTTATTTTTATAATGTATTTATAATTATGTTTGTTGTGGTTTTTTGTGTAAGTTTGGCAATGCGACTTATTCCAATTTAAAGATGTTATATAATGATTTTTACTGTATAGTTTCGTAAATCTAAAATTCATTTTGATTTGATTGAAGTTTCGATCATTATGTTTTTGTTAACCTGTGATGCTAAAAGTTAATTAAAATTTTAAAAGATAATCTATTTATTTTGCAATCAATTAAAAAAATGTTGTGTTTTGGCTACAGGAAGTTAATGAAGAAGAACAACTTAATACTTCAATTACTTGCAATATTGCTGAATTTAGCACAAGTGAGGTAAGTTAACTTATCTGTTGAACTGTCTTAAATGTGAATCCTTCTTCGCTTATTTCGCGCGTCTTTACTGAAGACACTAGTAAAGTTGATTGGTCCTGTATTCAGAAGTAAAATCGATTTGATAGTGTTAACAGCAAACAAACAGCGATCGAAGAATATAGTACCTGTGGAATGTTTTTGTTAATATAATTACTTTATTCGATAAATACAGTGATTATTTGCAAAAATAGTAATAATTAATGTAGGAAATGTAGCGTTGCGATATAATACGCCTTCCAACCGGTCTACTCTTACTGGGCCAAGTTCACCATTACGTATTACTTCGATACCATAAATATAAAAGCAGCTGCTGTTTAATGTAATTATGTATAGTTTCACTAAGTTTGAGGGGACATCATTTTGAAAAAAACTATCAAGTTTATTTTATATAATAGTATTACTTAGTAATACTTAAATTTTAGTCCCGCCTGTGATATCAGCAGTAGGACATATCAATTGTCTCTTCTCCTTTTCTTTCTCGTATCATTCGGGATGATAAGAATTTATATACATATTACTCGTTCAGTCTTTCGATTTCCACCTTTACTTTATCAGACACGATACCATACATTTAACCACCACGCAAGTCTTTCAACGTTCATCATCGACATCAACTACTAAGAGCTTACCTAGACTAAAAACTTCTAACATCAGCCTGGTTTAGTTTAGATCGAGGTACAATAGTAAAATTTTCTGTAAAGAAGCCTGCGTTCTTGAAAGAAAATTTATTTAATCGGTACTAGCTAAATTACTGATGAACTGATTCAATTATCAGTTGGATATTTGTTTACTGTTATTCTTATTGTTATTTTTATTGTTTAGTTATGTGTTTTTTATGTGACTGACTGACTTTATGTATAATTATAACTTAAGCTTTAAAATTCAGATTCATAACAGAAAACACATAAAAGTAATCGTAAAAAGACAAAACTTTAATTTAAAAAAAATACTTAAATTACTTTGTGATCCCTTTTTGAATCTTTGCAGGTATTTATCAGAGTACCTGCAGGTGTATCTTACAAAATTAAACAACCACCATACATTGCAAGACCTCTCATACCACAAATCTGTCCAAACGAAATTGTTGGTGAAATGCGCACAAATTTTAGATCTCGGATCATAAATCGTATGGGTTTTCGTCGTCCAAGGCGTTTGTTACTTCAAAGCCATTCTATAAATCCTTATAGTGAAGAGACAAACTTTAGCTTACAAGCTGGGCCGTCATACCGTAATGTGGTTTCAATCGATAGAATGTCACCTATATCCGAGGAAAACGATTTGCTAGAACAAGCTGGGAATGAGCTCTCCTCAGATGAACAGAATATTGAAGTTGGCAATTCTATTATACCAATTTCAGCACCAATGCACTTTGAACCTGAGTCGTCTAACACAGAAGATGAAAACAACGAGCGAAATATATTTGGAAATGAGATATCTGCAAATGATTTTTTCGTTAACCACGTAGAACAGATGCTGGTTGCTTACCATAAATCCATTGAAGCACAAAGACATGTAGCTCCACTACTCACGAATCACGAACACATAGGTCCAAGGCGCCTGCCGGACCCTACCCAAGTTGGTAACGAATCACAGATGCCTTTCCTGCGCATCGCCAGAGGCTCGCCTTCACCAACACTCAGCGCACAAGAGTTATCCAATAAATTAATAACATTATCACGTAATCTGAGGTTACCCGATTTAGCCGACTTACACTGCTTGAACTGCAATCGTATTCCCAGATTGCCAGTCACAGGAAAGTGTGGCCACTCCCGATGCCTAAGGTAATATCTCATTTATTTTAATAATTTGTATTAAATGTAAATGATTTTGTTTATAAATTTATAAAAAAGTACATATAATTGGTTCACAGCTGCATTAAACAACACGGTCGTTGCCCCTGCGGTGCTTTGCCACCAAAAAAATTGACTATGAACACAGTGATTCGACAGATATGTGATAATATGACTAAATATATGACTCCCTCAAGGTATGTTTTTTTTTTATGGTAAAAGCATGGCAAACGAGCTTACGGGTCACCTGATAGTAAGTGATCACCGCCGCCCACGACACCGCGTAACACCAGAGGAGCGACTGGTGCGTTGCCAGCTTTTGGGGTGGCTGGGCCCCGGAGCCCGGCATTAGCTAATGCGAAACGCAGTGGCATAAAGCCACTACTTCACGCCGGATTTTCAATGCCGGGGGCGGTAATTATCCGGTCGAGTCTGCCCATGCGTGTCGCCATTGCTGGCGGCGTGACTCTCCCACTCATACTTTAGTCGCCTCTTACGACACCACCAGTACCAGGGTGATCCTATTCTAAGCCGGGAACACACGGCTAAAAACGGTATGCTTTATCTATAATGTATATACATTTATATCCTGTTACATACTATAATATGCTCTAATAGAATGTCACCTATACCTAAAGATGACCACTTGCTAGAACTATCTAATTTTCTATTTACTATCATTTTATTAATGTAGACATTTGTTACAGAATACGAGGTCCGGATTGTTCTACGAGAGGAATTATTTCTCTAAGTAAGATCAATGAAAATTCTAACATATTTTTATGATATTTCTACACATTGAAACTATTGCATGCACTGATTAAATATTACCGTTTCCTTTCTGTGAACAAATAAATGAAACTCAGTTATATTGACAACGATTTAATTAATATGAAAATTTGTTGTTCAATGTTTATATACAGCTAAATATAATGTAGGCGTCAATAGCAATAATCACCCTGCAACTAGTATTATGTAAATGGTAGATTTGTTTGTTACATTGCGGTTATGTAAGTGCATTGTCGACGACGCAACGGAAAGCGCCGGGTCGCAGGTTACGTTGGCTTTGTGGGGCACCCGCTTTTTATTATTACGTTTTCGGTGTGTGTGCGTTTTGTTTTTTTTTTTTGTGGGATGTGTGTTGCCAGTTATAAATAAATAGCTAGGGATGTTTCGTTTACATTTTGGCGCCTTTTATGAAAAAGGTCATATAGTATCTGTTATACCAACTTGCGTATTTTTACTACATTATACATATACCGTATAACGTTTCCAAATATTGGTGAAGTAGTTTTTTTTTGTTTTCAAGTTTTGTCCTAATCAACTGTGTTGATGCCGAACTTGAATGCTGTTATGTAGTCCAAGCTACGTGTAAGTAACAAGCGGTAGGCGTATTTACTATCGAGTCAAGGCCATTAAAGTGATTCTTCTAATGACGCTCATAAATTCCTTCTTAGACTACTAATTATTACTATTTGTTAATAACAAATATTAATATAAGTAAATAAAATATTTAAATTTCCTAAATTTTTAATTATATTTTTGTCTCAGTAAGGATTTTCGAAATTTTCATTAATTACGTACGTCTATACAAATATTTATAATAGAATTATTATAATAGAAAATATAATATTGAATAAAACATTTGTTAATCATCCGCTTTCGCTTGTCGCCCTGTTAATATTGTTACGTAACGTAATGCGAACTGTGACTCCATTTGAAATTACGTAAGATCGGCCATTATGTAGCTTAGCGGGCTAAGTGTCGCATGTTTGAAACAATTACTTAACCTATCTGATAGCAAGTTGGTACTTCCTCTGAAATCGTTTTTTTTAGCTTTCATCAAGCTAGGCAGAGAGAACCTGGTAACCTAGTGTTAAGACACTCCGGTCTCAAATTATTCAAATTATTCTTTCTTATTCTCCATTAAAACTTCCCGCCTAATTCTCGAGGCATTGCGTGCTGAGCGGCGGAACTCAACGCCGCGCGTTGACTGGTTGTCACAGTAAAGAAAATTAAAATATTAAATATTTTATTTAATCGAGTTGGAATCGAACCCACAACCTACGACGTACGACGTGCCACGTCACATGCCTCTGCGCGATAGCATATAAAATAATATTAAACATGCAGTTTTTCAATAATATCAAAGGAATTACGTAGGTACGGTTTGTATAATCGACCGACGAATATTGGCAACTTATATTTCTACATGTCCCACATTAGGCCACCTCTAAACGTTATATAACGTGTACCAATTCTACTTATGTGCTACGGATTAAATCGTTTATATTATGTATATTTATATGAGGTTTTTTTCTACAAACATGTTTCTTGTCATTAAAAATATAAAGGTGTTTATTTTTTTCATATTGTGTAAATTTTATGAATGCTAAATTTGCTCTAATACATTATAAGAATAAAGAAAAACGACTGTTTTCAAGTAATATTATTATAAGTATATAATTTTGCTTATACAACTTTACTTTGGTCAACAGGGGGTGTGCGGAGCTCGGCGCCGCGTGGAGTGCAATATAAGATATCATGTAACTCTGCTACGGCCAAATTTTCCTCACGTCCACGTGTACCGATGAATGTACAGGTGAAATAGCTTATAGAAATGTAGAATAGTTTATTGTTTTTTTTTCTGTGTTTTTGTCGCTTATTTATATAGATATGTATGTAAATAATAATAGTAATATTATTTTGATTGCGAGTGAAAATATTAGTCGTTTGCGAATTCACCTACTTTTTTCTCCTTGCTTGTCTGCGATGTGATGTTGTGTGAGTTTACGTAAATATAAATCCCATCACTAACATAAATGTGAAATGAGGGCCAAGTTAAATAATACGTCGTCCTCGACTTCACCGACAAAAGAATGGGAGATCTATATATGTTATTGTTATACTCGTATATGGGTGTCAAGTTCTGTTATTACTAACTAAGATTTAAATTTCATTACTTTTAATCAAAAAATTATTAACTTTAATTCTAAACTTTTTTTCATTCTTGATTTAACTAGTGTTTTTTTTTTAAATAATTACAATTTTATTTTCAAAAATGTTATCAATAAATGTATAGAGAAATATTTTTTATGTTTCAGCTCATCAATTGACCAATATAACCCATGGTTTTATAGCTCTTTGCATCTTAAATAACAATACAAATCATTAAATATAGATCAAAGTAAACATAAAGCGAATATATTTTTCTTTTCACTTTTCTGATCTTTTCATTTCTTACAATGATTTCAAATACCACAATGTAATTCTTATTGTCGTTACTTTTTTTCTTAATTATCTATTATTTTCAAGTGATTTTAACAACGTTATATCACGTAAAGAGAAATTATTTTTAAAATCCGGCATGCTTAGAATGAATTTGTCGTTTATAGGGCCGTCAGCGTACAGCTCGTGAGTTAGCAGGCCATCTTATGGAAGCCGTGCCACATTTAGCGCGCGTTGCCGCGTCTCCCCAACCAATCTCCAACATGGGCAGAAAACTGTTAGCGCAGGTAAGTTTTTTTAATAAAAACTCTTTATTGTACACCCAAATATATATATATATATATGTATGTGTGTGTGTGTGTGTGTGTGGTATATAACGATATTTAATATCTTACCTCTTTTCCCATTGCGCCTTCTTTTCCTTCTTATTGTGTATGTGGACTTTGATGCTCGATACGACTATATACTCGTATGTATCTAATATTTAAAAGATAATATAATACTGTGATGAACTTTGGATTTAATTTTATCCCGCACACACCATACATACATACTTGCTTACATACAGACATACAGCTTTGTTGTATATTGTTATCATAAATTCTCATTATTGCTGTTTTGAAAATATTAGGAAATATAAATTTATTAATGAAATCTAAATGACTTACAGACAATAACAACCCTTGGCCCACATCTAGAATCTACCAGTATATCAAGACAGCTGATCCGCTCAATTCGCAACCAATCTACGCGCAGCTGGATCAGTCCCTCGGACGTGGAGTGCGTGATCTGCACTGGTACCATGAAAGACCCGGTGACGACACCGTGCGGCCACTCCTACTGCAGGGCCTGCCTTGATCGGGCTATGAGATACAGGATGAATTGCGCGCTGTGCTCGTCATCATTGAGTGACTTTAATTTGAATGAGGTTAGTATAGATATATTTTTCTTCAGATTGAGTCAGTATCCTGTGTATAGCTGAGTAGGCAGAGGGAAGCAAGTAATAAGACACTCTGTTCCCCGTTCTTCGTCGAATTCTGGAGGAATTGCGTGTTGAGTGGTGGAACAGAACACCGACTTTTGTCTTGTTATCAAAATAAAGAAATGAAACTACTTTATCTCCCTGGGTGGGTATCGAACTCACAATTATCGCTCTCCACTGCACAAGTCGGCCTCGATTTTATAAATATTGTATCAAACACTCCGTTCTTCAGTAATTTTGGGTGTTCAGCGGCCGCACTTGACGCCACGCCTAGTTTTGTGAGAGAGTGATTGGGAATAATTAATTCATCCGATTAAGTATTAAACCCACAGCCATAACGCTTAAAGTCAACAGTTCCGCCATGATGGTCTTGGGCGTTACACTTAATAGATCATTTAATATTAACACTTTAGTACAAAGAAAAATATATCTGCAATCGTTTTTGCTACAAATGTGTAATAAATATGTTTGAATTTTTTGTTTTTAATACCTTTCTTAACCTCCATCCATTTTGTCAACTCCTAATAGGAGTATAATTTTATAAATTCATTCATTATTTTAAACAGACATATGTATATTGTAATAAAAATATTTTATAAAAAAAACATTACTAATATTGTTATTACACATAGTTTTTTTTTGTTTTGTACTCGTATATTATATAAATAGAAGAATTCTTATTCTGAATAACAATTATATTTTATAATTTCACAAATCAAACTGTTTTCAAACCACAGTCACAAGTTTTAAATGAACATTTGGAGAAATTTATACTTTTTTTCTTTGTTGACAGACTTCTGACAACCTGTTTTTAAAATCACTAATATCTTCAATTGATGAGGCCCATATCTTGGAGGATCTGGACGTTATACCCATTATTACATGTTATGTAGCGTTTCCTGGGTTAGTAAACTATATTTTTATGCATTTTTATAGATTATACAGTTATTTTTAATTAAATGCGCAATTTTTGAGAAATTGTGTGTTGAGTGGTGGAACTCAACGCAATGATTTGTCTTATTAGCAGGACGGGGAAATGACAATAATTCATCAAAACAAGAGAAAATCGAACACATAACTGTTGCTTTTCAGTGATACGCTCAACATTCTTATATAGTTATATATATATATATATATATATATATATATATATATATATATATATATACAGGATGGAAGAGGCAGCGCTTCTTTTACTGAAACTGCATATAGGGTAAAATATTTCAAACCCGGAGCTAAAAAATTTATCAAGATGCCTCAACAGTTTGGACGTAGGATTTTTTTTCCATACCTGTATTTCGTGTCACGCTCACATACACATACTACTACAAAAATACTTGAATGAAGCGTGTGCGACGTTGCCGCTTTGACAGGTAAGTGTGTGAGTGATAATATTACACTTTA
>DWGR01003721.1:0-11847 GCA_018247715.1 Heliconius burneyi | reverse complement strand
GGCATTGCGAGTTAAGTGGCGGAACTCAACGCCGACTTTTTCGTTTATTATGCAAATAAGAAACTGAAATTAGATAATGATTTTCCAAATGTTTTCTTAATTAGGATAGATTTACTTAAACATCTCTGAGCAACATATAAACAACAACATACTTTGCTAATTACTTACACATTCGTTAAACAGATTAAAGTACAATTTATCATCACTTGGCTTTACTTAACGAATTAATGTTGATGGCGGGACGTTGTTTTTCCGTCTCAATGTTGTAGCGTGACATGTAATTAGCTTTTGCGGGACATTTTTAGATCAGTTTGTAAGGTTAATGTCTTAATTTGTGTTTGAAGATTTAAATATATTATGGGGGTTGAGCTTTTAAATTACATTTTTTTTGTAGTTTCCACCTTTTTTAGAGAGCTTTTAGTATGTAGGCACTCTATTTCCCATTTTCCGCACAGTTTTGGTAATATTGCGGGATGTGGCAAAAGTCTAAAACGGGCTTTATCTTTACCAGATGAAAAAAAAACATACGTATATTACAAATATATTTAATAAAAAGTCATTGTTGTCTGTACATGGAACATACGAGTATATGAGTAAATCTATTACTGGATGCATTTATCAATGTCATAAGTGTAATAGAACTGTAAACAATGTATTTTTTAATTTTTATCTATTTATCTGTATGTTTATGTACGCGAATCTCAGAAACGGCTTAATCGATTTACATGCAGTTTTCACTATTATATTTTGGTAAGTTTCCTTAGCATTTGAAATTTAATATTTTTCTTCATTAAGGTCGAGCCTCATCCCGAACATGTTGTGACGCTTGCTTTTTTATAGTTATATCTATCTTATCTTTTTTCATTAAATATATTTTTAAGCTATTTCTCATATTTTGTATACATGATAACCAGTAAAAAGATATTTAATAACGAAGTAAATTTTGTTTATCCTCAATATAAATATTCTAAAAGTAGCCAGTAGTAAAAAACAAAAGTTTTACGAGTGTGCTCCGGTCGGTAATCCAGTCTGAGAGCTGACGGAGCAATTAGACGGTAACTGGATTACCGCATTAATGGAACTCGAGCGGAAAATCAATAGGATCTAATTGCTTTTATGTATCGAATAATATTAATTTAATGTAATTCTTTTACTATAATACTGGATTTTTTATCTCCGCGTTATATTCTGCATATAGTTTGGTATTTAGAGAGAAAAACAAAGTGTTAAGACTAAAAAAAAAAACAATTTCTAATTATTTATTGCAAGCGGTCCACTCTCGGCTTCGTCTCGTATGTAGAGTACTACCTACGGACGCGACTACGAACGCAACGGTTGTAGATTCGATACCAATCGGAGTAATATTTTTTGTTTTTAAGCTTCACGCTTTATACCATACATAGCAGGATAGATGAGTGAACATAAAAAGCTAGTATTGAGACGAAATTCTAAATTCAACGCCGTGCTTTGTCTTTTTACCAGCGCGAGGATATCAAAATATTAAATAATGTTTCCACAAGTGGGAAACGAACCCACAACCTGTTGACTGTACAGCTGCACGCCTGTACCAAGGCTGGCCCCGCTATAGGTAGTTAATTTAGATATAACAAAACATTTCGTTCAAAGAGAGAATTCTGAAACACGCTTGACCTACCTACATTTAATATCGCAAATGTGAAGCTGAACTCAGAAGCTCGGAGACAGTTACATTATGATAATCCTCATAGCAATTTGAATAAATATGAGCAACTTAGCATATAGAAGTTGGTAAGTTTATTAAAAATTTATAGTTTTAAGCTTACACTGGTTCTGTACAGAGGTGTGAATACGAGGGAGCAACATGAACCCCGATCAAAGTCCTAGAAGAGGGTTGTATATATTATAAGCATAATAGGTGTTATTATTAAAAATTAAATCAAATAAAATCAGCTTCACGCTGTATCCCGCAAAATGCAGGGTAGGCAGAGAGAACTAAGTGTAAAGACACTCCGTTACCCACTTCCGCCGAATTCTAGAGACATTGCGTGCTGAGTGGCCGCGCTTTTACCTCGACACCAGAGCGAAAAATGGAAATTTTAATAAATATTTTATCTCCTCGAGTGGGAATCGAATCCACAACAAGCCACGTTTACAGTAACCCCTTTATGCCCCTGCGCCACTAAGGGCTTCTATTACTACATTTTTAAAAAAAATGAGCATATCTCGTTGAGGTCATGTCATCGTCAGTCATGGCGCAGTGGCACATGAGAGTTGAGTTAAAATAGAGGAAGTATAGTGTACATATTACATGTTATAGTATGATGTATATATATACAGCATACGACTGGTAAAATAAATTGTATTCGCAAGTTTATACTTAATACTCACTATAGCGTCGACTCGCACAAAGTTAGCCGTGGACGGAACGGTTTCAAGCTTAAACCTGTATGTGATGCTGCCTTTAGACGCATACCTAAGGTATATTAATTTTAGTTAAGTATAGAAATTTTATATATTATTATTATTAAATATTAGATAAATTTTAATAACGTATTTTAAAAAAAAAACTTATAAATAAAAATATAGTAATTTAAAATCAAAAAGTTAATAATGGCTCTACACTAATTTCTGCATTCAAACTCAATCGACATTTATTAGAAATTAGGGTTCCGTATCTCAACAGAAATGACGGAATCCCTATAACAACTATTAGAAATTTGTAGTTTATTTTATACAAAATGACTGCATGCCAGCAACTTTAAATTTTTTAACATTTATAAATCACGTTTCTTTACTTAGTCATAATTGGTACAGAACCCTCGATTGGAGAGGCCAATTCGCACTTGCTAGGTTGCTTTTAAATGTCTTTGCATTTCTCTTATTTTTACCTTACTCATGACTTAACTCGCGTTTAAATCATTGAAAAGTTAATGATGCAAAATAAAATGCTTTGCATGTTGAGTACCGAAATTTAACGCCGCATATATCCATATATTGTACAATAAATAAATATATTTATTTTTGTTCAATACTTAAGTAAGCCACTTACTCAACAAATGTTGCAGTTCAAACAGACCACCGCGTAGAGCGTTAGTGCAGCGCTCGCTCTAAGTTACAAACTTGTGATCTGATGGGAAAAGACCACTAAGTCGATCCCAGCCCGGTTTAACTACTGATGAGCGGTCTCTATATACTCCGAGTTAATAACTTTCATATCTAAGCAGGACTGATAAATGTAACTTAACACATGTACCTACATACATATATGTACATGTACGTTTTAATACTAAACTAAATGATGTTCTTAATACTTTTAAATTATTACATTCCACATTTAGGAAAGAAAAATGCTTTTTTTAGAAACGTATTAAAATTTTAACAGAGCAGGATTTCAACCCGAGCCTCTATAAACTGTCCAAGCGCTCTGATCACTAGTCATCACGTTTCGTTTACGTATATTAAACGATGCTTGCCATATTTGACCGAGAACAATTTTTAAGATATTTTGAGTCTTTGTGTATTTTAATGAAAATAATATATAGTAGCGAGTCGCTAGCTCGCGGCTTCGTCCTGTTATAACGCTAATTTGTTGTGTTTTATAAAAAATATATTTACTTAAATTACAATTTATTTATTTAAAATGAATTATAGAAATAGTATATAAGTACTTGAAATAGAACTAGAAACTTAAAATAGAAATTAAAAATCTTAGGCAACCTTATCTAAGACAATGGGATTGAGACTGAGAGTAATAATTAATTACAATATTAAAGCACTCAGTATTACTGCTGACGCTGCAGCTTCAGTCTAGGGATCCGCAAATATACTTGCAGGGTTCGGTTGCAACATAAATAAACAAATAAATATATAAAGATACAGCCAATCCAATAATTATGTTATTTTGTACCAATAAATATAGACATATTTATTTGACACAGTCGGGCACTAATGCGGTTATTATCGTACAGATTGTCTTTGTATTACTTTGCTAAATGTCTTAAATAAATAAATAAAATAAATAAAAAATAAATTAATAATGTATTCTATGGAAACAATCTCTAAGAGCTTAAATATACCCGTAGAGAAATAAAACTTCACATACCATTTTACACATACCATTCTTATACGTACAAAAGGAGTATTAATCTGACCTAAACAAATATAAGAAGTAATATAAAAAGTTTAGTTCTAGGCGGACTACGTCTTTTTCCTGTGTCGGCGTCGAAATTGACATGCTTCTTGTGTAACTATTCTTGCTGAATGTACTGAGATATATGTTACATATGTGCGCAGAAAATGTCTTATTTATAACAGTTAAGATTTATTTATTCTGAACATATTTTTTTGTTTTTATTGATTATTTTAGGAACTTGTTTAAATTTTATGTAGTTTTGACTTAATTTGCCATAAGCTACAATATGCAAAATATATTCTGAATATTTTTATCCTGCAAAGCTGTATCAGCTTTACGCTGTATCCCGGACACAGCAGCGTAGGCAGAGGGAACTTAGTATTAAGACACCCCACTTCCCCACTTTCTGCAGTACTCACGGCGTTTTACCTCGACACCAGAGCGAAGAAATGAAAAAAAAAGCGTAAATAAATATTTCACTTCCTCGAGTGGAATCGAACCCACAACCGTCGCGTTACATTCACACCCGTGTGCCACTGCGACATGACGGCCTCATCTACCTCTCTAAGCTGTACCTATTATTAAACGCCGAGTATAGTTTTATAAAAAAAATATTTCGAAAAGTTCATTTTAAGGCTGCACGCTATGTTCACAAATAGTAACACAGCGATGAAATCAAAATGATTAACTTCCCAACTGGATATCGAACCTGCAACCATCGAAGCTACAGTCACACACTGCGACACGATGGCTTCATAATCTTTTAAATTATAAATCTAATAAAATAACAAAGAATATTGGGTATTAGTGTAACATTGATACATTTAATTGGACTCAGTCCATAGCCCACGTACACCTTTCGAACACGTCCCATTATAGACCAAGGTATCTATCTATTATATATATTCTATCTATTTTAAAGTTATCTTTAGTTCATCCTCACGGAATGCATCGGGAGTCCGTGTAAAGAGTTAATACCCGGTGTCACGTCTGCTGGCGCGTGTTTGATCCTAGTTGAGCTTATTTGTACTTTATACTTGTTATCAAAGTAAAGGACTGTCCGGTTAATGTACTTATTTGAATGTTTAATATGAATAGGATTATTAGAAGATTTGAATAGATAATATGTTTTTTTTGTTATTTAAAAGCCTATGGAAATGTTAAAAATAATTATAGTTTTTAGTTTTGTAGAAGCTTCACGCTGTATTCTGGATATAGCAAAGTAGGCAAAGCAAAGCCGGGGGACGTCTTCTTCTTTGTCGTGTTCTTCATTACTGAAAGTCGTGCTCATTCTGGTAGGTCTTGGTGGAAGAGCAAACGAGATAGTTCCATGCCTCCCTTTCTTCTGCCCGTCTTAATGCGCCAATTATGGGGAGTCCAGTAATTTCTTTGGTGGCCATCAGCAAGGTGATCGGCGTCTAGGTCTTCTACCGTCTATTTTGCCAACAACAATAAGTTTGTCGAGATTATTACACTGTCTTCGAGCTATGTGGCCAAAGTATGAAAGTATTCGTTGGTAACAGGTAGTGGATAATCTGACTTGGATTTTCAGTTGTCTGGGGATTGATTTATTGGTCCTTTTTGCTTACCAGATTACGTAATGTGTGAAAAAACTATGATTTTAATAATATTTTATATTTTTGTTACGGAAGTACATACATATTATATTTTTAATTTTTATGTTTACCTAGTCACACACAACGGGTACATTTTATTATTTAAAGAAAATAATAACATAAAAGAGGCCATTGTGGCGCAACGGCACGGAGGTGTGACTGTAACGCAACGGTTGTGGGTTCGATCCCCACTCGAGGAAGAGAAATATTTATTTACGTTTATATTTCCATTTTTTCGCTCTGGTATCGAGGCAAAGCGCGGCGTTGAGTCCTGCCACTCATCACGCAATGCCTCCAGAGTTCGGCAGAAAGTGGGGAACGGTGTATCTTAACACTAGGTTCCCTCTGACTACCCTGCTGTGTACGGGATACAGCGTAAAGCTGATTTTATGACGAAAAATATTTTAAGTACAATCACTTTTAAACCAACCATATAGGTAAAAACTTTGATATAATCCAAACTAGTAGTTCCAATATCGTAAGTACTTATCGCAGTGAGCATGTACAGACCGATATCGAATTAATCTGCGAACGTTCAAGTTGAAGTCGATTCAGTACATTCGTAGAATCGATATTATTTAAGCGCTACACACAAACTCGAATCGGAATTTGTGATTCCATTCGATTGTACGTTAAATTGAAACAATTAATGATTGATGTGGAAAAAGTGAATGTTCATATTATAAATATTTTACAATTACATTTGTGCAATCATTTAATAATTTATATACATATATATTTTTCTAAGTACAAGATTCTAAGAGAAAATATCTAGCTTGTAAGTCAAAGTCTAAAAGGTCCACTTTCAGTGGAAAATAATTTTCAATTTTCAAGCCAAATCTAAAGAACAAGAAAATCAAAAGCACATTGCAAAATTATTTTCTTTTATAAAAGTATCTAGTTCAAACAAGAGGAAACCTTACCGGGAAAATAAACCGAGTAATCTAGCAACACGGTGAGCTGACGAAGGAAAGGCTCGCCGGTGTCAGCGAAAAGGTAACAACTCCGCAAATGTTGGCCGAACATAGCCGACATCAGGTCGCAGCGGAGCACGTATTGTTAACATGTCAGGAGAAAAGTTTAAGATAGTAGTACTTAATAATCACAATTTATTGTTCCATTTTCACATTTTACACGATTCGTACATTTTACACCGCACACTTTACACTGTTTCTATATGACACTTTACACTTATGCATGATTTTACCGCATAGTTTCAGCACTGACACTGATTTTAAATACTTAAACACCGTCTTTGATTTGCACCTTCCGGGAGGCAGACTAACAACGTACTACGTACGTACGTAACAATCCATCAAAAACGTCACTTTTTATAGCCGTTCCCTCATCTCTCATAAATAATTATGTGGGTATTATTATTTTATTTTCTGTAAAATACCGTCACACTAACAATTGTCTTACAGTTTGGAGTTTTTGCTATCAAAGCTGGTAACTTGGGGAGTCGAAGGAAATTTTAGTTAATAGAATTTTATTCGGAAACCAGACGTGACGCAGAGGAACAATTGTGACAGGTTGTGGGTTGAATTTCCACTGGAGGAAATTTAATATTTCATATTTTCATTCTAACGAAATATAAATTACATTTTTATTGCCTTGCTCCAGAGAAACAAAGCATGGCGTTGAGATCTGCTATTCAACACGCAATGCCGCCATAATTCAGCTGAATGGGGGAACTAGGTTCCCAAGTTGTCTTTGTCGACAGGAAGTTAAAAAATATGTTATTTTTATATATAGTGAAGCTAAAAATGACCGTAGTTAAGCTGAAAAAAAAACCAGTTTTTATTTGATATCGCATAAGCGAAGTCCTACTTAAACATCTCTTTAACTTTTTTTCCTTATGGTTGTTTTTTTATATTTTTATGAGATTATTGGGGATGTAATGAACATGTACCTACCTAATCTATTAAACAAAAAATAAATTTCAAGACAAACTAAAAAATATTCGAGATCAAATCTCCTAGCATAAACAGAAGAAGCTCCTCCGACTCTTCTCTCTTCTTTATTTATCAGCTTACAAAGAATTATCATAAGTCGTGCTTACTTTATTTCAGTGAATTTATTAAATATATTTTATTATTTATATTTTATATTTATTTTTTTATTTATTTTCCTTGTACCCACAACCTGTCGCGTATACAGTTACACGCTTGTGCCGCTGCGTCACAATTGGTCTCAAAAATTTAAACTTATACACTGTTTATTTAAAAATATCAACTTTAAAGTAGTAAATAATTAAACAAACAGCTCTATGACATTTTCATTGATTCTATCTCTAATTGTGATGAAAAATATATTTCATGTTACAAAAATTTATAAATTTCCAGTATATTTCTTGTTAAATGTGATAAAATCAAAGTTAATAAATTCTCAGAATAATTCTTCACAATTATCCTCTACGACTAGTAAAAAATATTTTTCCCATTTAAGTTCCAAGAACATAGACTTTTGAGATTGTTTTTATTTTTATTTTTTTACTTAATCAAGTAGGTACATATCGAAATATTTATTTTCTATAGGTGTAAATAATTTAAGGTAATATATAAGGGCCATCCTGGTGTATTATAATTATATTAAATTATAAGCGCAATAGTTGTGGGTTCGATATAAATTCGGGGGAATAAAGTTGTGCATTTTCCCACAAAACGAAGTGCAACGATAGCTTCGGTTATTGATTGTAAATTTAGAGCAAAAGTGGAAAACGGAAATTTATTTTTGCGTAAAGCTTAGAAAAAAAAGTTTTAATCAATGATGTATGTATCCTGCTGTAGCAACATGAGCAAAGAGAAACTAATGTCAAAACACTTCTTTCTCCTTTTTACAATCCTTTATAGAATATAATATATATTTATATTATATATATATATTGTTATCGTAATTTTTAATATTTCCTCTACAGAGAATTCGAGGCCATTTATTATATTGTGCTACTACAGAAATTATTTAATGTGTATAGACATACTCAAAAACAAATAAGTAATAAATATTACACGTAGTCGAGTGGGGATCGAACACACCACCGCCGCGTTACAGTCAAACCCTTGTGCCGCTGCGCCACGACGGACTTAAATAGTAATTAATTATAAAATAATATAATGGTCTTCGATAATAATTATGTTGAAATTCAATTAAGCTGGTGTTTAAATTGTAATTACCTTATATAACACGAATACTGATGTTACTACCTACATACACACATACGTCAATAGTTTATTATTGAGTACTTTTATTATTAGGCCGTCGTGGCGCAGCGGCAAGACGGTGTGACAGTAACGCGACGGTTGTGGGTTCGATCCCCACTCGAGGAAGTGAAATATTTGTTTACGTTTATGTTTACATTTCTTCGCTCTGGTGTCGAGGCAAAGCGCGGCGTTGAGTTCTGCCACTTAACATGCAATGCCTCCAAAATTCGGCGGCAACTGGGGAGTGGAGTGTCTTAACACTAGGTTCCCTCTGCCTAACCTGCTTTGCCTCGAAACTAGAGCCAAGAAATGGAAATATAAATTGAGAAAAATATTTCATTTGCTCGAGTGGGGTTCGAGCCCACAACTGTCGCGTTACAGTCACACCCTTGTGCCCTTGGGTCACGACGGCCTCAAGCTAAAACACTATATTATTAAAGCAAGAAAATAATATCAATCACAATATACTTGACAGTCCTTGATTTTTCAGAACATCGATCAGCTCCTTGGTGATTTTTTCATACGTATTTAGAGCGTATTTGCTTGAATATGCCAGTTGCATCGCAGTGGCGACGACAGTGGCGGCCAGCAGCTTACCGCAAATGAGGCATATAGCCAGTATTATCATAGGAACTAGCTCCTCCAGAACGAACTCGTCGCCTCCGGTCGATGTCAGTTCAGCGACTATCACGTAGAACGAGGTCGTGTAGTCCCATTCGCGTTGGGGTGTATCACTATATTATAAAAAAGATAGTGTAAACTTACTATTTGAACGTAATTATAAAAAAAAATAGAGGCTGTCGTGGTGCAGTGGAACGTGTGTGTGGCTGTGGACACAAACATTGTGTGATCAGTTTCTAGTCAGGAATATAAATTATTATTATTTACTTTTCATTTCTCTGCTGTATTAAAAAGGCTAAGTTCGGTTTTATGTTCGGTATGATAGTGGGAAACAGAGTATCTTAAAACTATATTTTATTGCATTTGCGGGATGCAACGTGAAGTTGACTATATATATGTATGTGTTATTTTAAATATTCTAAACGAGCAGCAAACATGTTATCGCCTTTCTTTTATTTTGGTCTTGAGGCTTCGAAATAATGCGTTGAGAGGAAGACTTCAACTGCTCTGCCTGTCAGCAATAGAAATATTCCCCCAATTTGGAATTCAACCTATAACCATCGCGCTTACACTCATACACTGTCCCACTTTGCCACAAAGGATATTTTCAGAAAGTTATTAAATTTGACTTTACAATAGAATGAAGCTTAATAAGTTAAAGGTACTCCCAACACCCTTTACTTTGCAATTGTGTAAAAGTGACGTCCTCACTCGTCAAGTAAATAAAGTTTAACAGTCTTCAATAGGTTGAAGGGCGACGTGGCGATGAGAGTCACCAGCCACGAGCACGTTAGAGTGTGAAGCACTAAAATTACTATGATAATTGTCATTGTCGACTGAAAATATTAAAATATATAATATTAAATTGAAAATCTTACACCAGCTTCACGCTGTATCCCGCACACAGCAGGGTAGGCAGAGGAAACCTAGTGATAAGACAATCCGTTTCCCACTTTCTGCTGAATTCTGGAAGCATTGCGTGTTGAGTTTTGCTTCAATATCAGAGCGAAGAAATGGAAATATAAACGTAAATAAATATTTCATTTCGCCGACGTGGATCGAACCCACAGCCGTCGCGTTACAAATACACCTTTGTACCCCTGCGCCATTTCTGTCTCTAATTATAATTAATCCAAATATAATGAACAACGTTCAGCATTATATTATACACTAACACAGACACACGACATCGCTATGAGAAACCGCAAGGTTAATTTGGCTCACCTCTGATCCCGCACAAACATTTGTAGCATCTGTTTAGGTTATATCAAAATTCTTATACATTAAATACAGTTTGGCATACTTTGTAATATGGGAAAGTAAGTATATGTTAGTTATTGTCTGCAGTGGTCGTAGGTTCATATGTAATTGATTTTTTATGTATATTTCTAATATATGTACCTTATGTACACAGTCTCAATTTCCATAAAAAATATAATTTTAATGTATTTGTTTTTCAGCTTTACGCCTTTTCCTACATATACCGTGATAAACATAAGGAACCTACTATTAGGGAACCTTGTATTTAGAGTCCGTTCGCCACATCCAGCGCATTTTATGGGACTCCATCTATGTTAATTGATTGAATTCAAAAAACAATTAATTCGAAACCACCAACCACCGCGTTTACAATCAAACGTCAAAGGGACGACCAGTATAAAATGACCTCAATAGTTATAATTTATCAATGATTTAAATATTAATAATAAGTCCATTGTAAGATTACAATATTGGTTAATTACCAGAAATAATATTATTTCGAATTTAATCATTTCATTTTGAGAAGGTGATTTATTTATTGTTTTAAATCAAGATATAGATACTATATTATGAAAACTCTCCTTCAACCCATAAACTCAATTTATTGGACAAGAAGCAGAAAGTTTTGACGTGGACGTCGTTGATTATGCAAAACTATAACGGCTATCGAAAATTTCAATAATCTGTAGTCCTTAGTTTAATTCATTCACAATTATATTGATATGTAAATTTTCATTCAAACTATTTTAGCCTAAAATGTAAATGGTTTTATGAAAAATATTTTATAGAACATTTTATAGAAGCAGCTAAACCGATTGTACTGAACTGCCGATCTAGATTTGAGTACAACTTTTATAATGTTCTATATTTTTTTATTTACTAATATAATACAAATATCATATTCATTATTAATTGGTGGATAATTATTTGATGGGAGGTCGTCGTGGCGCAGTGGTACAAGGGTGTGACTATAACGCAAAGGTTGTGGGTTCGATCCCCACTCGAGGAAATAAAAAATACAGTCAAATTGAGAACCTCT
>DWGR01003720.1:0-11847 GCA_018247715.1 Heliconius burneyi | reverse complement strand
AGAGTCATAGAGCAACCCTTTGCCTGTGTCTGCGACTGGTTAACGGTAGTTTGATTTCACGCGCATCTAATGATTTATGTCGGTACCTTATCGCTCCATATTTTACCGATTTATAGTCATTTTCCCCCTATAGAACTACCAACCCGTTTACACAACTTCATCCCATTTCTAAATAGAAGCGTGTTATTGAAATTAATAAAAAAATCGATCAAACATGAGTCGGACTCGCATACCTAGGGTTCCGTACTAATTTAACTATTGTATATCAACGGAATATACTGATAAATTTATCAGCTCCACACTGTATCTCGCATGTGGCAAAGCGAGCTTTCGGGCGAAAAAATGAAAATATGAAATATTTCATTTACGCGAATGAGAATCGAACCCACAACCTGTCGTGTTTCCAGCCGCATGGTCACAATTCTCCTCAGACTTTTATAAATTGTAGTTTCCGTTATACAAGTTTAAATTTGCGAACATGTTATGTGCCCATTTTATATGAAGTGCAATTATAAATTGTAATGATTTTTTAATGAAATAAACACTTTTGTCACTTCTTATCCCATTTCATAATTGTAGTACCCCATAAATTTTCATCACGCGGCGCTATACATCTGTTGTTAAAAACTATACATTTGTTGTTAAATCCTAAAAAATAATAGCCTTAAAAAGGGGGCAAAATTTGGTTATAAAGCCGCTAGTTCAAGTGAGATATCA
Source organism: Heliconius burneyi (assembly GCA_018247715.1). Lineage (NCBI taxonomy): Eukaryota > Metazoa > Arthropoda > Insecta > Lepidoptera > Nymphalidae > Heliconius > Heliconius burneyi. The sequence continues at coordinate 11,130 of DWGR01003720.1, read as the reverse complement.
GATGAAAGGGCTCTGGCTAAGCTAAGCCTGAACTTCAAAAAATCTTGAGACCTCTAATTTTTGTCCGGAACCGTCAGCGCGAAAGCCGGACTCACGCTTGTCCAGTTCTTTTTCATTGTGAAGTACGGACGCAAAAAAATCTAAAAACAAACAACAATATAATTTTATACCTTCTAAAATTATATATTAGAAAGCTCTATAAAATCTATATCAGTGAGAAGTCAGTTTTGAGAAACTCTTCTTATTTTTCGACAGACAGAGATTCTGAGAGAAATAGATAAGCATGTTTATGATTTATAAGCTATATGGCATATTATGTGTAACAATATATTATATAGAAGTATTTAAAAAAAATACTTAGGAGAAGTAGAAAAGTTATTTTTCCCCAACCGCTAATCAAGAATAAAAACAGTGTGTAAGTATACGTTTCAGCTTAAATGATAATTGCCAAATCCCAAATTTGGAGATAAGATTAGGGTTTCAGGTAATTATTAGATACAAAAATATCCATGTTGTCAGTGGGATAAGTAACTTTTAGGACAAATTTACTATGCAAATTAAGAGAAATCACAGTTCAAACTTCATGTTATTCTTTACTACAAATTGGTTTCCTATATATCGTTTTCGTAATAATAATACTCAAACGCAAAACTTCGTCACATGGCAACATAACATATGCATATGGGAACAAACTGATATTTGGCATTATTAACACAGATTTAATGTAATTTTAAATGAACTATTCATATAAAATAATGACAGTAAATATTAATATATTACATAAGCCTTATTTTATATAACCATAAAATAACTTTGGATAATGGATAAAATGCTTATAGTACGAGCTCTAATATACTCGTACATGTTATATTTCACGAAAAAATATTGCGTGTTACATAAATAATATCTTCTTATTCTTGCGGAGACATCCGTATATCATTGTGAGCAGACTTGCTACCAGTATTGATTGAGACTTACTTGGTAAATGAAATGCGCATGTCCGCATCTGCCCTCTCGTAGGCAGACAACAAATGTAGAGATATATATTAGTATCTGTTGTTATATAAGTATTTACACATAGTATGCATGCATGTAGGTATACATGTATTTTGTGTTCAGGGTAACATTTATTTAAAATTCTGTATAGTTTTTTACTTTTATAGCTATTTGCAAATTAATATGTTTATGTATAAGCGACAACGCTGAGTAGAAACTAGTAATTTGCTAGTTGTAAGAATAAAAATGGTCATGTAGATAGTTTCATTGAAACTTGTAAGGGAGTCTCCCTTAGAAGTTAGCCAAAACCAGCTTTTATTTACCTTAAAAAATTCTCTTTTGGTAGACCAAGAGAGAATTTCTTACAATTCCAAAAGCACGAGAAAAAGTTAAACATAATAGGATAAAGTTTTATATTCAAAACATTTGATAATAGCAGTAAAAATACTAGAGATTCTAAAATCATCACTAACGAACTTGGGATTTATAATGTTTTGTTAAATTTTATGTTAAAAGCTAAAAAGTATTTATATGCATTGGTACAAAATGAATATGCTGTTTCCGTATCTTTTTAGGATAACTTTAAAAGAAGGCAGTTACCCTCTATATGCAGCTAGATTCCTACATCATAATTTTTTTTATATAATGTTTTTATAAATCTAAAATTTTAATAATTAAATATTATTATTTAATTATACATTATAAAGCATTTAAAATGTATAATAATTAAATAAAAACATAGTATCGATGCTTTAACATTAAAAATAGCAATAATGCTCGAAATAAAATGAATAAAGAAACATCTCAACTATAGTTTTTTGTGTAAAGTATACAGAAGGTACTTTAAATCCTCTTAACTCTAAAGAAGGTATTCTTTGTGAAAATAATAATGGTTCTATTTAAAACTCCTATATTCGTATAATGTGTCTAAGTAATCAAATAACATTGCGTCTATCTTAATCCTCGCTTAATACGTTTTGTTAGTTAGTTTCATGCTCCGCTACGCCCCCGCACAAATATTTGTTGATCTTATGTGTTCAATTTTATCGTGATGTTTAATGCTATTGTTAAAAAGTATCTTATTTTTGTTAAAAAATGCATTTTGCCATAAAAAAGTTATATGCACGAACGCACGTGGCGTTGTGATTGATCACATAATCAATATTTTTGGGTGATGTTGGATGGTATCACGCGTTTATAAAATATGTATTTACAAACACATGGTTTTTTCCATAAGATTTTTCTTTATATATGTAAGAATACACAGTGGCTCAAGCGTATGACTGTAAATGCGACTGGGTGTAGGTTCGATTTCCATTTGAGGAAATTAAATATTTGATGGTTTCATCTCTTCGCTCTGGTGTTGAGGCAAAGCTCGGCGTAGAGTTCCACCACTCAACATGCAATACCTTCAGAATTCGGCGGAAACTAGAGAACGGAATGTCTTAACACTAGGCTCCCTTTGCCTAGCCTGCTATATGCGCCATGAAGTGTAAAAATAGAAAAAATAAGAGTAACAGAATATGTATTAAAACAGATGAACGATTTTTTTATTAAATGTATTATTTTAAATATATTCTTTAATCAAAGTTTCATTCCATTAGTTTCATACATTAAGGATTACTGCGATCGATATGCATAATTCCTCTTCCCTAAGTGTGAACATCTGTATTTGCGTATTGCGCTCCCACTCGTACACCTATTGCAATAAATCCGTATTCAAATAACTCTAATCACTTAAGTACACAAATTCATTCTAGTTACAAATGAATATAATTATTCATACGCGTTGACGACGGCACAATCCTTTCGGCCTATACAAGGTCTGTTTGCATATCGTATGACGATGATTCAAAATGGGGATCAATATAAATTTGTATAATGTTTAATGTTATAAAATATATTTTATTATTTAATAAAAATGCAAGAAAACGTGTAATTTTTAATATTAAAGTTTTAATTTCAATATTACTGTTAATTATATAGGTACTCTTTTAACTACTAACCTCATCAAACTATATAAATGCTAATAAAACTCATAGAGATGATAACAGAAAAATAAATTGAAATAAAAATTTCGACGTAGCTTGATAACAACGTGTCAATAGCTGGAGTCTAAGACTTAGACGGTTTTAAGGAAATTGAAACAAATTCAATCTTGTTAAGTTGTAACATTTATTGGAAGATTGGTGACAACTCAATAACCCTAACACGCTCGGTAAATATCAAACAGTTTCTTGACAACAAGATCCCTCATCCTTGGATGTGTGAAGTTAAAAAAAAGCAAAATATTTTTTTAAAATGAATTTTTTTTAAATAGAAATGCCACCTATATCTTTACTTTACTTTTTATATGATCGACATGCATGTAAGGTGATCAATAAAATTATCCAGACTCACGCTTTTCAAGTGCAATCGGTTGAAAATGTAAAGCGGGGCTCTTCATTTCGTGCATGGCGGAACAGATCGCTGTGACAAGTTCTCACATGACATGTACTCGTGTTCTTCGTACCAGTGAAAAATCTATTCAATCTATCATTTATATGACAGTCAGTACCTTTTATAATAATTTACAGGTCGATGAATCTGTACTGATTTAACTGACTGGTGACGTTAGATATTTGATATTGAAACTTCAAAATAACAAAATTTATATAGACGGCTTTGATGATATAACGCATATAAAAAGTTATTTGAATATGGAAGTCAAACTTTTAAATTATAATAGAATTAAAAAAAAGAAAAAAAATATTTTATATATTTTTTTTATGACAATAAAAAATATATAAAAACAACAGATGTTCTTTCTAAACAAAATCTAGTTGGTACAGTATAAAAATAAGGCATTCCATTCTCATGCAAGGATCATGCAACATAAATTAATACACTTAATTTTTCTCATTTTACCAGATGTGCGATAAATGTTATCAAGAGGGTAAACCGTGACCTCATAAAAAAGCAGAATTTATTACATCTCACGACCCTTGCCCTGGAACTAAGACAGCAGAGGAAATAATAGAAAAATATCGTAATTAAAATCCAACCCTTCCTGTCGTTGCGCTATTTTATAGAGGGCTAAAATTGAAGCGAGGCGCGCGTGACCGATGCGATGATATAGTGGTAGGAAGTAAAAGGACCCCGCGCAGGCTGCGGAGTGGGCGTAGGGCGAAGACATCGAGCGACAGGCTAAGCGATCTTTAATGACTTACATCGTTCATTAAAATTTAAACATATGACGGTCTTTTTAACATTCTATGAACGTTTATATCCGGGCACAACGAAACTATAATTATGACATTACAGTAGAAACTCGATTATCCGGCCTTCAGTTATACGGATTCGCTTCGATTTTTATTTAATCTACTGCAATAAAACATAAGAAAATTTATATGTCCGTAGATGCGTATGTAATTTATGTATATAAATGTACCTTTCTTGGAAAATTATACTAATTTCTTAGAAACGTTGATTTTCGTTGATATGTACTTGATACCTTTAATAGACATAACAATTCTGTGCTACAAAACCAGATTTTATATATCAGATCCGATAATTCGGACTTTCGATTATCTGAATGTCTAAAGACAACAATCAGTCCTGTTAATCGAGTTTCTACTGTAGTTATTTCTACTATAAGAGGTCAGTCGTGGCGCAGAGGCACAAAGTGTGACTGCAAACGCGATTGGTTGTGGGTCAATCCCCATTCGAGAAAATAAAATATTTATTTAAAATTTATATTTCTATTTCTTCACTCTGGTGTTGAGGCCAAGTGCGCCTTTGAGCTCCGCTACTCAACACGCAATACCTGCAGAATTCGGCCAAAAGTGGGGAACAGAGTGTCTTAATACTAGGTGTGTGAAGCTTGAAGTTGATTTAATTCGATTAAATTGTTTTATATCTACTACAGTAGGTACGTACCTATCTACTTGTATTATTATATTGCGTCGCATTTGACATTTACCATTATGGGTAATTTAGGTTTATCTGGTAAATAACAGAAGCTTCGCTGCACGCATCGGACGTGACCGGCTGGAGTTTGATTGCTTTGCAGCAACCTGTTCAGGTTTATCACGTTTCATATTATTTCTGTCTCTATAATGAGACGTAAGCTGGCAGCCGCTTATTATTATAAATATTATTGTTCTCTAAACGAGTATCGATATATCATTGTTCTCTAAATGATTATTAGTATTTGCGTTATTTTACAGATAAAGAAAGATTCAAAGTTTCGTTGCTAAAATTCTATTGATATTAAACAAAGACAATGAAACTTTTAAAAATTTATTTATTGTTATACTTTTAATGATATTGGCGTTATAATATGAGCGTCAGTACAACAAAATGGCCTTTTTTTATTTGTACTATCATTGTATCGGGCGAGAACTGCGAGAAATGTAATTGTAAGCCATTATCGATCACAGTCAATATCTTAGTTACATTCTTATTCGCACATCTTAGGTGTACTTTTCTTTATAAAATTAATGAGTCATATATATTTAGTGTAAATTGTTTAGTGCAAAGTGAGATATAAGTTCCAATTTTACAATTACCGACACAATTGCGCTTTACTGACTCGAATGCAAAGTAGTTGTCAATTTATTAAACAAAAATATGTAAAAAGTAAACCATTTAAAACTGTAAACACCATAATTAGCTTAATTTCTTATTTATTATGCAATACACAATGAATAAAAGTGTATTCTGATTTTTTGAAAAAGAATACTAAATGTTGCATTCTAAGACATTTTTTTTATTTTCTGATACAAAATCCAACAATTCAATAAAATTGTATAAAAACTTGAAATTATACAATAGATTAGGTAAGAATAATTCTGCCTTGTGTTATTATACGCCGCCTCCATTATTCTTAAAGGAGCTACTTGTCATATTAGACTCTACATCGTCAAATATAGAGTTTATTTTCGGGTAAAATGTTGTAAACAACGTCGACTGTCAGTAGCTAGGTGCGATGTACGAGTTGCAACATTGTTTGTTGTTTGTTAAAGTATGCGTGAACAAGAGATCTTCAGATGAGTATTGATTGATATTGAATAGCAGAGAAGATGAATGGATATTTGACAATGCAGCTATCGCTACCTAGAGATTTTATTTAGCAAAGTAGTGATGAATATTAATCTTATATATGTGTTCACTTATTTTGAAATGCATGTTGTTGCACTTATAAATATATGTTTGAAGGAAATCACTATTAATTTAGATTCGTAATAGATTGTCATTATAATTGACAATAACTTGTTTTTAAAAGTAATTTGTATTTGTTTTTTTTTATCGTAATCTTAATTGATTGTTTAGTGCAATTGTGACGTCATTTCACTTTTATTTAGAAAAAAAAGTTAAATAATTTGTCAATGTATCCGGGAATACTATTTACAAGCTTTTATTCTGATTCCTGCTTTTTCAGAATATATAATCCTATTTTTACGTTTTATTTTTAAATATTATAGAAATATAAACAAAATAAGTACAATACAAATTCAGCTTATCCGTTTGCATAGAAACATTGCCGCCTACGTTGGTGGTCTACATACTCAATGATTTTCAATGACCGTCGCAATTCTTGTCCAGCTAATGCGTCTTATTGTAAAACTGCGGACTCAATGAAAGTTATTGTTATCTTGATCTGAATCGTCTTTGCGAGCGCCGGCTTTGAACAAACCAGACATTCTGACGTCTTCTGGACAACAATAATAATAACTATTACCGACAACTTTTAATTTTTTCTACCTACCTCAAATATATTTGTAAAGAACTTATAAGTGTACAATAATAAAAAAATACAATCGAATTGATAACCTCCTTTTCTTACAAAAGTCGGTTAAAAGTGTCTCAACACTAGGTTATCAGGATCCCTCTATGTGTAGAGTAAAGCTTGAAGCTAAAAAACACATATCCCAATATTAATTTCTTATAATTTTATGACACATCCGAATGGCAACATTTCAAGAATTCAAATAGGTATTGTTTGCTACTAATCATAGAACCCAGAATAAAGGAAAACTAACGAACAGAAGAGTTGTACATGACGAGGCAAAGGTACTTGCATTTTTAGGGTTCTGTGAGCTACAGAAAAAGGTAAAAACAGAACCCTTTTATGATCAGTCTATTGTTGGATATTTCTTAGAAAAAAATAATATCATTCTTATAATGTAATAACTTTAGTTTGTCAATTTAAAACTGCACCGTTAACATACAATCCAAAAATTGATACGAAGCCCTAGGTACGCGAGTGCAATTCGCAATTAACCGTTTCTTTATTTTAACGTACTCTGTTTCTTTATAAATTAAAACTGAGTTCAACAGTTTATTAAAAGTATTCCTACGAATTAAAACTTAACATAACCTTGCTCACATCTTGTCTATATTCTTTTTAGATTTTTGGTTTCGATACAATACTAAATACACGAGTACAAAATTTTTTTGATTGTTTATTTACAAAATTTATTAAACTATCATACAAATACTTCGCTGATTAAATTGGGAGAGGGTAAAATAAATATTAGTCAACGTAGGTAATATGGAGTGACATTACAAAAGAGGCATAAAACAAAGGGACGCGCGGAGGAGGCGGCAGCCCACAGCGCACGCGCCACTTGATGCTCGTTAGCGACGCATGCAAAACAATGCGAAACAATACGTTGCCATCATGCTAATTGCTTCCACACTGGTGTTTGTTTCGACTTTCCATGCGAGTCTCGTTATAATGCTGTTTTGCGTAACGTTAAATATAAAAATAGTTAAATTAAAGGAATTTTGTACAACCAACCCAAAGGAATATGTTTTAAGAACATTATAGGTATTGGTGCAAAGGAAGAGAATCACTTTGTTGTCTATCTATTTCTCTTTCATGACCATTGGAATTTTATAGGTTTCTACAAAGCTCTATGTTGCTCTATTCCGCCCATTTGTGTGTTCTTTGTAATATTATGTCATCCTATAATTTTTTCATTATTATATAATTTTTTCGTAATTACCATTTGGCATTTGTCTTACATTTGTTTTTATACCTTTTACGCAGTAGGACGTAAATCATGTTTTATAACAATAAAATAAAAAGTGAACTGTCCAATGTTGATACTTTATTTTGATTTAGATTGCTATCAAATGAATATACTACCTACTGACCGAATTATTAACAATAGTTAGCATTGTTCCTGAAGACAATGCAATATACCGAGGTTATGGACATGGTTTTACCGTGCAGACTTACCCACCTTAGTCATGATATAAGCATTGAATATTTATAAAAAACATCGTAAAACAGTTACATATACTTTTAAGTTAGTCAAAGTGTATAAAGCATTTTATTAAATCTTCTTGTTTTAAATGTTGTATGCGACTTAATAGTTCAAGCTACTGAAATGCATCAGCCCTGAGATGAAAACAGTATTCCATATGAAGACCTGGACGCCATAGAGGGCCTATCGTTGGTTTGGTGTAAAGTAACTACTGTCTTGTCGAAATGGTCGCGATACCGACGAGACTGTCAATCTAAATGTTAAGGCCTCAGCATATTAATTATATAATTTACATATTCAATCATTTTTTATAATTCTGAGAAAGTGCAAGCACTACGTTGCTGCTTGAGATGATGTCATCAGCGGCAAAGGCGTCCTGCTGGAACTCGAGCGTAGGCTTGCGACTGTAAACAGCTCAGCATTGAATTATTTTAATGTTACATTTTCCCGAAAATTATACGTCCCAATTACAATATTTACTATAAAAGCCAAAGCTTATCATAATAAAATTTCATTGATAATGGATTTTTTTGAATTTAAATTTTTGCTCATAAGTTTCATTATAAATGTTAAATAAAATGCAGTTAAATATTACCTTGCGATTTTTAAATATTTTTTTGTCACAAAATGCCATATTGTAACTTATTTATAAAAGAATAGATATACGTCATGGCCTTTTCCTTAGAACTATTGTATTTAATATTTTTGTAATACAATTTACTTTAATATATTTGGCCTAGCAGTTAGTTTGGACATGGCGAAGGCCTTTGATCGAGTGTGGCATGGGGCGCTCCTTGCTAAACTTCCATCCTATGGGCTTCCCGAGAATTTATGAAAGTAGATCGCCAGCTTTCTCACTGGGCGCAGCATCAAGGTCGCTGTCGACGGTTTCTGCTCCAAACTTATGCCCGTGAGCGCCTTCGTCCCCAAGGTTGCATGCTGTCCCCTATGCTGTATCTTCTGCATATCAATGATATGCTAGAAGATTCTAGCATTCATTGCTATGCGGATGATAGCACGGTGGACGCTGTTTACTCCGGCCGCGCAAGTCTTTCTCGGGAAAACGCTGAACAGTGCCGAAATAAACTTGTGTCTTCTGTTGAGACATCCCTCGAGAATGTCACTTCAAGGCTTGAAAGGAACTTGGTTCAATTTAACCCCCTGAAGACACAAGTTTGCGCGTTAACCACTAAAAAAACCCCATTTATCGTATCGCCTTTCAGAACACTCCTCTAACAGCCGCGCCCAGTATCTGCATATTGCGCTTTAATGTTTCGAGTGACTGCCAGTATCGCGATCACCTGGAAAGCAACGCCAAATTGGCCTCGAAGAATCTGGGGGTCATCAACAGAGCGAGACGGTACTTTACGACAAAATACTGATTGGCCCTATATAGGGCCCAGGTTCGGCCTCATATGGAGTACTGTTCTCATCTTTGTGCTGGTGCACCTCAGTATCATTGCTTGACCCATTTGATCACATACAACGTAGAGCCGTTCGAATCATTAGGGATCCAATGAGCTGTGAAAGGCTTGACACTTTGGCTTTGCGTAGAGACATCTCCTCTCTGTGCGTTCTCTATCGCATTTATCATGGGGAGTGTTCTGAAGAACTGATTGACCTGTTACCTGCCGCCGAATTTTCTAACCGCACACTACGTCACAAACTTATTTATCATCCACACCACCTGGCTCTCCACTACTGTGCGCTTTCGTAGGAATTTCCTTCCACGCGCCACGGAATTGTAGAATGGCCTACTCACGGCAATGTTTCCAGGTTGATATGATATGGGTACCTTCAAAAAGCGCGTCTACCTCCACCTTAAAGGCCTGCAACGCATCTGTAGCTCCTCTGGTGTTGGGCGGGGTCGTGGGCGGCGGTGAACACTTACCTTCAGGTGACCCGAACGCTCGTTTGCCTTGTCCGTTTCCCATTAAAAAAAATATAATTCCTGCACCGCACGCTAATAAAGTAAATCGATGGCTTCCATTATTATTGTCATTTCGTTATTTAAGGCTAACTAAGAATTGTGCCGTTATGTTATATAGCATGAAGTGCTCATGTAAAATGTAGGTTTCATACAAAACAAAAAAAATATCTGACCAGTAGTTCCAAAGATCTTAAAGTTTAAACAAACAAACTCTTCCGCTTTATTATATTAGTATAAATTAAGGCGAAAACTTTTGTCCTCTGTAGGTTGGATTGAACCAGTATGCTCAATAGAAGACACAAGCCAAGCTAATCTTACACCGACTTCAAAATTATAAAATCTTTCCTTATTACTTTATCGTTTGAAGTCTGTTTGTTTTTTGTTAAAAAAATATTATTTAATTCATTAAAATAATATTAAATTGTAAACAAACATTTGAGTCTTAATTTATGGCGCATCGAGCGTGCCAGTTCTAAATCTAATCCTAAATAAAAATAAAACTAATCATTGTAAAAAGTCACTAAATGAAATCTACTAAAAATACAACGTCAAAACCTCAGCGATAAATTAATTATAGGTACCTATATTAAAACGTCAGCGATAAATTATAAATGGAATTAACTACTCGTATTGTATAACAAATACAAATATTGAAAAAAAAACGAAATCAGAAATTTACCGCTAGTCAGTTAAAAAGTTAGTTAAGTTCTTAAATAATTATTAATGGTATTAATATTGGAATTTTAATATATGTTACCCATTAAAATTTTACTTGCATAATTATTAATATTATTTATAAATCTATGAACATAACAATAAATTTGTCGTTAAAAATCAATTAGATACTTAATACAACGATTCAACTAAGTGTCTGCAAATAAACTTTAAACATGACAATAACGTCACAATATGTCGACAATTAAGCGTCGGAACGGGCGCAGGCGCATT
>DWGR01003719.1:0-11850 GCA_018247715.1 Heliconius burneyi | reverse complement strand
AGTCGTTAATCACGTTGTAGTCAGTGCGTCCGCATTGATAATGTTACGTTAAAAATGATGAATCGCCCCATTTTTAATAATGGGAACAATTCAAATAAATGTTTTGTATAAAATGGATATTTCAATGCTCACAAAGTTTTACATATTTTTGTTGTTATTTTTTATATTAATTGGTATTCGGTATAAATAAGAGCGAGAGAAACCTCTATATTGCTTACTTCGAAGTCGACACTAGTAGAATCATTTATTAGGTAAAGAGAGAAGTTGAATTAAGATCAGCGTGAATGTACATTGTTTAAACCCTTAAACTTACACTTTGCTTACCAAAAGGAATTAAATAAAAATTGCCGTTAATTAAGTCGAACCCATTGCCGTCGTGTTTATAGTCAGATGCTATGCCGTTGCGTCACGACGGATTCAACCTTAAAAATCATAATATCGTCATATTAACTATTTTGAAGTATAATATTTTATAAAAATGCACTTTTAATCATTTCCAGTATAAATAACGTCCCAAGAGTTGAACATTTTGAAAACGTCTCCATATCAGGTCCATCATGACATCATTACAATAGTATTTACATAATCTTTTCCTTTGAACCGTATCGAAGGAATAAGCCAAAATGAATTCTATTTCAAAGTATTTAAGTAGAAAATGTTGTTTAATAAAATTCTCCTCAGTATATTTGGTTTAAGCATTCAGTATTGAAGATATTGACTGTATCGCGGTATGTTTGAGGTATTCTGTAAAAATTTATGGCTTTATACCAATTTTGGGTATTTCTCAGTAATTGTGAGGATATATTTATGAATGAAATATTCCTTTTTATTGCCACTTTTTATAATATTTTAATTTTAATAACTACTTAATTATTATCAGGTGAACCATACGCTCGTTTGCCATGCTTTTACCATAAAAAAATGTATGAATAAAACTACTGAGATCACAACATTTAACTAACGATGGGACTCTAAATATAACATTATATCAATAATAAAGAAAAATGTTCCACGCCAGCGTACGTAGAGGGAACCTAGTATTACAACTTTCCAACCGCCACTTTTCACGATATTTGCGAAACATTGTGTGTAGCGGAACTCAACGCAACTGTTGATCTAACAGAGCAGGTACATAAACTATTTTAATTAAATGACTCCCCCGCGTGGACTTTGAATCCACAATCATCACGTTTGTATTCACACTCTCCTACTGCACAACGAAGGTGTTGTACAAATAAACGGTAAAATACAAAATTAACAGAAATTTAATAAACAGTGGACGAGGCGAAAGTGGTATGTAAAGACCGTAGAGTTTGGCTCTCCGTACTCTCTGACTACCCCGCTAGGGATAAAGCGTGAAGCTGTGTTTGTGTAACAGAAATTCATTCTCCTTTTCCATATTATCTTTGCGTAAGTTAAATTGTAGTAGGAAAAATGTATATGTAGTTAAGTAGTTAGTTTGTTGCTTACTATTAAGAAACAAACTAACTACCTAACTCAAATATTGCTCAACGAAACTGTCACTAAACAAAAGCGTTGTTTGCAATTTTTCCCTTATATTTATTAAGGGAAAATAAAGAAACTTCTATGTATCGTTTTCTTATTTTATTTTCCTTATGTATTTGTTATTTCCATTTTCTTTCTTCTAGTGTAGAGCCAAAGCGCGGCGTTGACTTCCGCCACTTATCATAATTTAATTTTGACCCTTCTATAATAAATCCCACACTTAGCAGGCAGGCTTAGAGAATCTGGGAAACTATAATTATTAGTAGATACCCAATAAAAAAAATCTACATAAAGTATCAATTCCTTTGTATATAAACTTTCCTTCTCACTCCCTTCTATAACCTTCGAATATCAAAATGAAATATATAATACCCAAGGAAATCTACTTTGTGCCAGTAATCATGTAAAAAAATATCGATCACTCCAATGTGCGGAACCCCTAATTCACCATTAGCTAGAAATGACGAGGGTACTGATGCCTCAGCAGTTGACAGTAGCCTTATATTATTATAAAAGCCACTGATAAGCCTTGGAAAAATATATGAAATGCTAAAAAAGGTATCTTAATATGTAGAAATTTGGTTAAAATTTTTACAAAATATTGATTTTTTTTACATTATCGGTATATTTTATTATTGTCTTGATAGGGATCGATAATTGATATTTGTTCATCGTTTCTACCGGTATCGATTGCTATACTCCGCACGGAATACGAACTTGAATTTATATAATAACATACAAATAGCTTTTCAAGAAATTTGTACATTTTTAAATAAAAGTAATAAACACCACTCTGCTCCCCCTTTTTCCGCCGAATTCTGGAGGTATTCTTTGCCTTGACACCAGAGCGAAGTAAATGGAAATAATTTTAATATTTTATTTCCCCGAGTGGGGATTGAACCCACAGTCTATGCGTTTACTGAATTCCTTAATTTTTCATTAGTTCGTACACGTTTTCGATAATACAGCAATATGATTTAGTTTAAAAACGTAACATATAGTACAGTAACAAATTCTTCCTTCAGTATATTCTTACTATTGATGTTATATATTTCTTTTTCCATCCTAACACATAAGTTCATATTATATGAATAAATCATACAACTCGAATAAGACAACATCAACAATATGTACAATAAACCACCACGAACAGACATAATATAAAACATACGTACTGTACACAGTGTAACAATTGAATTAGTTCTAAGCTCCAACTTTGATTTGACTTAGACTGTGCAAATTTTGAATCTGCCTAGCTCTCGCACTCCCATACAAATTTGGAACTTATAACTCTATATAAAAGGCTTTATTTGTATGAGTCATACAAAGTGGGCTTTAGTATGAAGTGGAAATGAAAGGTAGATGTTTGCACTTTCTTGAACCGTCACAATCTTATGTTACATTGTAAAGGACTTCTTGATCTAGTGTATAAAGTTTCATGGATATCATGTTTCTACGTGTTTGATTTAATAAAAGTTATTTTATTAAATTTTAATTTTCTACCTTTGTTTTAACTCAGTCCTTACTATCTTTTTTCTGTATTCATCTGCAAGTTCATATAGAAATATCCACACATAAAAAAACAATTGAGTTCTACCACTCAACACGCGTTGCCTTCAGAATTTTAAAAACACAATTACAGTAAAGTTCCTCAGATTAGTGCCAACAATATCGAATTTAGTTTTGCGGAATAAAAACAATAGAAATTAAAACATTTAGTTCCCCGACTGAGAATCAAACAACATCACAACCCTCGTAACGTGACGGTGTCCCACTGCACCGTAATAGCCTCGATAATATAAAATATAATACAATTTTAATAGAACCGCAAATTACTTAAACATTACACCTCAAATTATTAAACACAACCGTTGGCCATTTTATATATATTTGAAACAAAATCCTTTCAAATTTACAACCCCAAAACATTTTATAAATTCAATGGGTAATTTTGAAAAGTAGAATATATAGATATATTTATATATAAATTCTGTAGCAGTATATTACTGCAGTTAACAATTAAAATAACTCGTATGTTATATACAAAACGATGTATATTATAGAGGCAAGGACACTAGTATGCGACAAACGCAGCGATTGTGTGTTCGATTCCCCCTCGGGGAAGGAAATATTTAATACGCAATGCCACGAGAATTCGACGGAGAATGGGAAAGGTAGTGTCTTGATTGGAATAGTGTATCTTAATATTAGGTTCCCAGGTTACCTAGGGATATTTTATTACTAAAAAAATATAAAATATTGACACTGTAGTGTAGCTTACAGAATTAAATTATTTTTATTTTCTCGTTCTGGTAACAAGCCAAAGATCGACGTTAAGTTCTGCTACGCAACACGCGAAGTCTCGGAAATAAGACTGAAAATGGGGAGTGTCTTAAGAAGTGTCTTAACACCAGGTTCCCACGCATATCCTGCAATACGGAAATACAGCGCGAAGTTATAGTTGAATAGTTTGTTCTTTTACCTTAATTTCTTTTTTCTTTACAGATTTTACTGTGACCAGAGAAGATATCCTGTCAATGCATAAAGGTAATTTTTAAATTATTATGATTTTGAAATTTGCAATTAGATTATAATTTAAATATTAGATCTACCGTTTCCGCGTTCTGTTAGTTCTGGAGATTTTATATACCAATATCGTGATTCAGATACGATGCTTGTGGATTAAATCTAACGTGTAGTCACACACACATCCCCATAGAAATAATTATTTGTATTTAAGTTAATTGCACTTAAATGAAAAGTATTAATTATTATAATTATTTAGATGATCTTCATTAAATATACCATTTTTCACTATAATGTGTTTCAAATGGTGTTTACAAAGATAAACGATTCGAGCTAGTCGTTAACATTTTTTACAGTTTACTCTCAAAAAGTGAGAAACATACTGTAATTACACTGTAACGTTGTACGAGCGTCGGGGGAAAAGTATAGAGATGTCGCGCCGTATGAAGAACGAATATTTGTGGACATTATTTATATTGGGACGCGCTTACAATGAGCATGGTATGGTGAAAAAATAATTTTCAATTACGAATTTGCAAAGATATTGGGCGTTTTTACCCGACTTTTAACGAGTTTGTACCCGAATTTTCTGGGTTTGTTTTGATTCAAATCCGCGAAGAAATGGAGTTCTTTTGTATTATCTATTTGATTTTTACACAAAAACTGAAAAAAATACCAAGATTGTTAGTTGTATATCTTTTATTCTTGTTGATGTGTAATTATGGTTACAATTTAAAAGCATATAATTTTGATTAAATTGACATGAACATAAAACAAAATAACCTATCAACTTAAAACATCTATAATATTAACAAATTATTATGAATAATTCATAACAACATTCAACTCAGTGTACCACAAACCTATTTGTACCTGCGCAAACTCATTGCGGTCTAACAAACGGCACGTTAGTTCGCGAGTGAAACACTCTCGTCAAATGAGTCTTCTTTCAAACCCGGCTTATTTACGTACGTTACACGTTTACGTGTCTATACTTATAGCAGTAGTGGAACGTTGTTTTTAACTTTCCTTTGAAATTTTCTACCCCAAGACAGTGTTTACGAATCTATAGGTAGGTTTGTGTCTAAAGAAATATAGAAAGAGAGTGATGATCATGTATTTTAGCTGGGTATTTTAGCTTTAATAATATAAATGTAACATAATAATATTAAAAAAATCATTTCGGTGGTACTGGTAACGACAAAACGCAGCGTTGAATTCCGCTACTTAACACGCAATGCCTCCGGAGTTCTTCGGAAAGTAAGGAACGGAAGTGTTTTAAAATGAATAGTGTTAACAGTCTCTGCCTTCAAAATTTAAAATATTAAATGTAAAGAGAAAATATTTTGTCGGCTAGCATGTTTAATAACTGAAATAGTAGCGAGTTCTATCTCACTTGTGATAAAGATTGTTCCTAGTATGTTGGTATTTCCAAATTAACAGAGAGTGGAGAATGAAATGAATCTCTATCTCTCTGTCTAAATCTTTCCGGGATATCTTTCAAATTCTGACTAAAATAAATGAGATATGCGGAAATAACATAAAATTTTATAGTCGTGTAATACCACGTGGGTTGAGCGGAATTATATTCGTATTACATTAGTATGTAAATTATTAGGTACTTACTCGCATTTACATATATTATCGACACAGTAATATTAGAGTTGGTGGCACTGTACGTATTGAGCGCTTGTTTGTTTAGGTTCGAATCCAATAACGCCAAAATTATATATCGACAAAGTTTTTTTTAAGAAGAAATTAAATATTGATATCTTTAGATTTTCTTCAGATTTAATCATATTTGTACCCTATAATCAAAATACGTACAAATATTTGAGGCATGATGTAGCGCTAAGGCACAAGCGTACGACATTAAACGCAAGGTTGTCATTTGTCAATCTTGACAATTGGAAAGTCAATTCCTCCTCGTTACTTATTTTCCACCGAATTCTTGATACACTTGACTTTGGGTGTAGAGTTGCTTAAATCAACATCGTCTATGCGTCATTACCAGAGCGACAAAATGAAAATATTAAATATTTATTCTTCTTTATGGGAATAGAATCCAGGACCGCCTCAATATGCCACTTTTTATTAAATAGATAAAATATAAAATTCAAGCACGTGAAATCTAGATGCTGTATACCGTTAATGGTTGTAACTGCAGTAGAGATGCCACCAAGAGCTGGTTTAATGTTACCTAATATTTGTATATGATAATACTTCATGCGCTATGCAGTGTCCATTACGAAGAAATCTGTTGCCTCTGAAGTTATCTTACAGTTGTTGTACCTTTTCATATTCACTTAATCCTTTTGTTTTGCAAATTACACTGTAGATAGAAAAACTGGCCAAGTGCGAGTAGAACTCGTCCATCGGGGTCTTTACGCAAATTTTGTGAAAATTTGATGGACATTGAAGTGCGGAGTGTTTTAACACTAGATTCCCTCTACGTGCTTTGCTAAATGGGGGATACAGCGTCAAGCTGAAAAAAAGTAAAATGCGAGTCAAACTCGTATAATTGGCTCCGTGCCAATTTCAGGACTGTATGCCAACGAGAAGAACATTTTGACAGACGGACAAACGGACAACCCAGCGATCTTATACCATAAGTGTTCTATTTTTACCTTTTGAGGTAGTAGGTGTTCTAAAAATAAGAAACACAATTTGTCTTTCCCAAATTTGTAATTTAAGCTTTAAAAAAAAGTCTAAACTTACTAGTTCAATATGATAGCATAGTTTGTAAGTAATAAGTAATTCATATATAACTGTGGCTCGTGTAAACAACGGCCTGCGCAGACATTTTACTAATTTTCCTTGTTTATCACGAGACGTACAGCAGTTACAACTTATGTTAATTTCCTGCTTATCACTGTTTAATCTGGGGTACTTGCTAAGTTGGGTGCTATCTTAATATACTGGGTGGTATGATTATATCTATATAAATTCGTTTAATTATAATTATATAATGTGTAATTACGTTGATAATTAGATTTTTGTGTGTAAGCGCGGTGGTTGTGGGTTCAATTCCCGCTCGGGGGAATGAATTGGTTACATTTTTGCGCTGTGGTAAGAAAAAGTACGGCGTTTAGCCTTACCAATCAAAATGTAATGTTCCGAATCAGAGCAGAAGGCGAAGTATCACGATATTACATTCCCTATGCCTACAGTGCGGGGTTAAACGTGAAAAAAATATATTTATGATTAGAGGTATAAATCTAGCAAAAAATGGAAACTCCTTAGTGAATTTAGACACTGATAGTGTATTCATGCTGCTTGTATAGGTAGTATATAATGTTTGGACAGTATCCACATGGCGCGAGTTCAAATTAGTAAATTAAGAAATAGGTCATTAAGTTTATAATTTTAAGTATAAGAGAAAAGCTTTAAATTATTATAAATTTGAATAGTAATATAAATTTGAATAATTTCAAATTTTCATGCAGTCAAAAAAAATCTATATTATGAGAGGGTGCCACCTTACATTATACATATAAATATAAACATATATAAATTAGGTGTCCATGTAAATACTAGGTCCTGCCTGTAGCTTCGTGTCAGCATTTAAATAAATTAAGAGCTATGTATGACACAAACGTATAACGTTATATATATGTTAGCAGTTCTACAGCAGACCTCGCTAAAACTTTACAACAAAAATATTTTTTCAATACAAAACAGTAGTTAATTGTTTTATTTATACACCGTATAGATTTATTCAATAAGAAACCAACATTTTCTAACATTTTTAACAACCAAAATGTTTTTGTTACTAAGCTAACGTGTAATTGGTATGAACGTATATCCATTTTTCATGAGCTTTTTTTGGAGTTCAAATGTTAAATACGATATTTTTCCTCGAAATACGAGTATGTTTCAATTTCTTTTATATATCTATATGGAATGAATACTCATACGTATTCTTTGTGTATAAAATACAATGAAAAGCTACATAATGTGTTGATACAATTTGTATTTTTTTTGGTTTATCGGTTTATGTCGTACGAATGGATAAAAGAGTGTGAAAATACTACGTCTTTTCATTTTTTTCCCTTTAAAAATCTACAGTAATTGTATCTATTGAACTATAAGGAAATACAAAATCTTTTAACTTTTTATTATAACTTCAAGCTCTATCCTGCGCATAGCAGGGTAGTTAGTGGTAATCTGGGAACTAAGGGTAAAGACACTTCCGTTCTCCACTTTTCACCAGACTTTGGAGGCATTGATCAGGTATTGAGGCAGAGCGAAGAAACTGAAAATATTAAATATTTAATTTCCTCAAGTGGGAATCGAACTCACAACCTGTCGCACTTACAATCACGCGCTTGTGTTTAGCCACGTTATGCGCCTGCTTACGTCGTCGAATGCAAGTGCCTTGTAATATCAGTATCAGTTCCCGGAGTGAGTCCTCCCGGACGCACAAGGGAGCGGTGATTGAAAGTCGTGATGCTGGACATGAGAGGTGGTCAATGGTCTCACCGAGGACGCTAAACACCGTGCAAAGTGGAGTAATTTGAGTAGGAAGGCATACCCTGGTAATGGCCGGGATTAATGCCAGGAAGATGAAGAAGAAGAAGCTTGTGCTCCTGCACCACGACTGACCTTACTCATTATTAATAGGTAAAGAAAAAAAATCGTCATCAAATAATTGCCAGACTAAAATAATAAATCTAGAACAAAAATATATGCACTATACATTATCAACTTAAGTATTACCTCCTAGCCGTTTACAAGGCTTACAAGGCCGCATCTTAATGAACGACCCAAATAACACCTTGAGCTGGACTGCAGCCAGTCCGCACCGATGAATTTACACACTAAAATATACATGTAAACTTAGGTTTAGATAAGTTTATATATTGATAGTATGTTTTATTTTGAAAACTGAATATTTTAATAATTCATATAGTACCTACCTAGCGTGAAACTAAAAAAGCGTAGTATTAAAAAAAACCTAGCGTGAAATAGAATACGGGATAGCCCGTATCCTGTTTTTTTACTTGTATCGCGCACGTAAGAAGGTAGGCACCAAACATAACCAGAAACCCTTCCGTTCTTCACTTTTAGCCAAATTCATGAAACAAAATAACTAAGTTTGTTCTAGTAGGAATCGAACCCAACCTAATCGACGAGAGCCTCTCGACAGAACATTTTTTTAAAATATAGATACGAGTATATTTCCTTTAAACATTTTGTGTATACATCGCTACCGGAATAAGCAAAAAAAAAAGGTTGACAGGTTTTTTTACGTGCAATGCTTTCAAACCCTTTATTCCCTTTGACTTAATATATAGACCGGTAAACAAAAAAGCATGCTATCACTGATTAGATAGAGAAAAATTCTCCACATATTATCCAGGGGAAACAAAAATCAATTCCCTCAAATAGATATTAAAATCGCATTAACAGTCAGAGGCTGCAAAAATTGTCCTTTCTGAGTGTGGCAATTGATAAATCAAATTCACACTTACAAGAAAAACAAAGGCAAAGTACCAAAAAGACAGCTAGAATATTCAGAAGGAAGGAAGAACAGTTGTAATAAAACGTGATAGTTCCATCAAACTTATGACATACAAACTTTGACACTATATCTCCACCGAAACTTTAGATTCGTTGCAATTTTCACTCATTTTTATTTTTGTAAAGTTTTTATAGTGAAAACTTTCATTTTACTACACATAAAGTGACTGGAGTCCGTTCATTTATATTGAAAATATGTAACATAAATAACTGGGAGAAAATGTAGTGCCAAAACACTAATCCGCCCAAATTTGAGAAATTGCTGGTATTGCATTTTCAATTGCGGAGCTTAACGCCGTAACCAGTGTTGCCAGAGCGGAGTAATAACTTCCATGTCAAACTATCTCGTTTCCAGTCACACATTGGTCCATTACACCACAATGCAAATCTAATCTAATGTAAACCTCAAATATAATAAATAACCTTGTTTAGCTTTACTCTGTATTCCCTTTCAACCGCATTCTGAAGGGATTGCGAGTCGAGTGGCACAACCTAAAGCTGCACGTAACTTCGTTACCAGAACGAGGAGAATAAAGATGATAATAAATGTTTAATTTCAGGGAGTGAGAATCAAACCTACACCTGTTGCGTCTTACAGAAGTTGGTTGAAAGCGGTCACATTTATTGTTTGCTCACACACACTACATAGAGTACAACGCTGGAACTTCTAGTAACATCAATTATCACGGAACGCTGAAGTCGAACGCAGTAAAGCAAATATCAGTTGAATAACGAGCAACTCCAGTGATCCTCATTAAATATGGAATTGTCGTTTGTATGTTGTATCTTATGCGTCTTCTATTATAATAATTGAGGTTAATGGAAATAATTAAGGCCAGTACTAGATACGTTGTGGGTTCGATGTCCAGGCAAACTCAACACCTAATTCGGCAGAAAAAGGCAAACGGAAGTAACTGCATAAGAACGCTATGGGTGGGATACAGTGTGAGCCTGAAAAATATATTATAGTGTAGTGAAAGTAATTAGATAATAAATTTATATTAAGGTGGATACCGATTTTTTACAGACAATGAGTAGTGCAAACACTGTATTTTTTTAGAAAAATAGGTGTTATTTATTATCTATGCTTTACTCACAAAAATTGTTTCGTGATATTAAATAATAAAAAAAACCTCTTAAAAGTCTAATTATTTCAATATCTATGGGAATATATTTTTTTTTGCTACAAAATAACAAGGTTAAGTATTAAATATATTTTACACTCTTGTAACGAAGAACGAATTTCTAATGATCTTTATGCTATTGTACATAGTAATATATTTTTCTTATAACTTACTTGAAAACTGATTAAGCAGTAGTTCGAAACCGTCTTGGCGAAACACTCGAACGTTCGACTGTAAACGCGACGATTGTGGGTTCGATTCCTACTCGATAAATTAATTACTTTCACTCCTTTCTCCTTCCACTTTATCTTTCTCAATTTACAATCTGACTGTACAGCGACGCTTGTTACTTCACTATGTATACTGTGAATGAAACCGGAAACATAAGGAAGTTTCATACAAAACAAACCAAAACACATATCAATAGACTGTTTTGCATAATTTTACAGTTATTGTGGTCTAGTAATATATGTTACTGCCGTTTGTGCGTATCCAATTTCCGCCCTGAAAACGCGGTAAATATATATTTAAAGTTAGAGAAAGAAACAATTTTTATATTCATTATGAACTATGGAGTCGAAACAAAGAAACATATTTATTATCTATTTTCAATATAATATGTGTAAAGTATCGATGAACACGATTCAGTGGAGTTTTGGTTGTGTGAATTTATATGAGAACATAATAGGTAGGTATTTTTTAGAGCTCTTAATGTTCGTATTTATCACAATGAAAAAATAATTATTTACTTTTGTATTATATTATTAAGTTTCAATATATACTTTAATTATTCAAAAGGAATCAATTTTACATTTTTAAGTATAAATTGTTATAAAAAATACATTTTAAAATATATAAAAAAACATTCTTCCTAGGGTAGGACAAGGGTCCAAACCATCAGTAGCTAAGGCTCAAGAGAGACGAACCTCCTCACAATAGGCGCCGTCTCACGTAAAACTGCTTTCTGCATCCGGTTCTTGATCCAACAGCTAAGCGATAAGATCAAGACATCTTAAGATGTCGAGGTTTCTTCGCTCTGGTATCTTGATACCGCAAAAGCGCGGCGTTGAGTTCTACTACTCAACACGCAATACCTCCAGAATTCGGTGGGAAGTGAGGAACGGAGTGACTTAATTCCCTCTGCCTACCCTGCTGTGTGCCGCATACAGCG
>DWGR01003718.1:0-11850 GCA_018247715.1 Heliconius burneyi | reverse complement strand
AAACGTTGTTCTATTGTTATCCTGTCAAAATTTGTGATACGCCACCTGTACAGATGGTCTTTTTGTTATTATTTTATTATGATTTTTTAAATTTTACCTTATGGTGCCGTAGCTATGTAAAGAATACCTAGGTGTAGGTTCGAGAATGTTTATTATTAATTTATATTATTAAAACGATTTTTCTTATCAATAACAGACTTATCGTGGCGCAACGTTACAGTGTCTGAAGGTAAACGCCACGGTTGTAGCTTCGAATTTAGTTCTGAGTAATGTTTTTTTTATACCACTGGTAGCAAAATAAAACACGGCGTTAAATTCCGCCACTTAACACGCAATATCGCAAAAGGAATACAGAGTGTCTCAACACTCGGTTCCCTCTGCTGACTCGTCTATATGCGGGATACAGCGTGAAGCAAAAAAAAACTAATTTACCCTACTACATGTCAACAGGAACAGATGTTCTTTTATTTATGCGACTTTAATGACCAGCTCTACTATAGGGGATGATAGAGAAAAAAATATATATGAAAAAGTTTATTAGAACATATGAAACCATCGGTGCTCAGTGGAATGGTGATTGACTGTACAAGCGATGGTTGTGGATTTGAAATTATTTTTTTATTGATTTTATTAATTAAAAAATATATATATTATTTCAAATATATTTTAGAAGGCCGTGGCGGCGGACAGTGTAGAACAGTGTCTAAAATGCTGTAGTTATAGGTTTTTATCTCTTCCCGAAAAAAAACCATTATACCCGCTCTGATAAGGCGAAATTGCAGGGAACGGAGTGTCTTAATACTAGGTTCCCTCTGCCTACTCTGCTGTGTGCGGGATACAGCGTGAAGCTGATGTAATTAAATTTTTAATTTCGATAAGGCGAAATACTATGTTTAGTTACGCTACCTAACACGCAATGCCGCAAATTTGGATGAAAAATGGAAATAATCTTAACACCTACATAAACAGTGTGAAGCCGAAAAAGAAAAAATACATAATCTTGAACATACAAATGATTCGAACCAGTGATCCTCGGCTTACTTGCTTATCATTTCCTTATTTATATTACGACGAGTCATCAATTAAAAATTAAACTACCCTTCAATATTTATTGATCCGTTAAAAATTCTTTAAACTACTTATTGAAAGTAATTGTATGTTAAATGAGTTAAACAAGTAACCTATACAAGTATTTACTTATTAAAAATGCAGCAGGAAAAGGTGAGTGTGAGTTCAATTTTGACTCAAGATAATATTTAGGGATTTTTTAAATTTGTAAAATATGATAATATTTTTTCCAATTTGATTGGCTCTCTCACCTTATTTGAAATAAATTGAATTTATGGAAAAAAAATTAATTGCATACTAAATAAGCAGAATCAATCAAAGCACCTTCTTCTTTGCTTAACCTAACGCCGTATTTTGAAAGAATATGTTTTAAATGTAAACCCACTACCTCGACGGTTAAATAATGTCACACTGCGCTATAACGTTTTATACCTCACGCTATATGTTATATACCACACATGCAGATTAGGTAGAGTGCTAGTTTCCCTCTGCCTCTCTGAAGGACGGACTCTCCGTTGCCTACTTGTCTCTTTCGAGACATTGCGTATGAGAGGCAGAACTCAACGCTGCTCTTTGTCTTGTTACCAGAGCGTGGATAAAAATAATTAATTCCCCCCAGTGGGACCCAAGCTCGCCACTGCGCCACGACGGCCACTTGCGCTATAATAGTTTCTATATACCTTGCGGACGTACGGACAGTGTAATTTTTTTTCCCTATACAATGCTAGTACAATAAAGGGGAAACTGTATTGACAAACGGACAAACACTGTGCACATCAATTATTATTTTAAAATAACAGTTTTGTCCATACAAAATAAATTTACGCATCGTTGCTTCGTGCGAGTACGTTTGTGTTTATATAGGATGTTCACTAATGATTGATTAATTGCAACGTTTTACTTTGCTTTCTAAAACTTGTATGTATATAGTGTGTTTTTTTGGAAATGGTGATTTGGTGGTTTCATTAAATAATTTGATCTTAGATACGTGATATTTGTTTGTGGGTTTTTAGCCCACATAGCAGAGGCGGAGGATACCTGGGAACCTAATGTTAAGATACGTCATTCCTATTACGACACCAGCTCCCAATTTCCGTCTAATTCTGCGCTTTGCCTGGTTACCAAAGCAATAAAATATAAATATTAAATATTTTGTTTACTCAAGTGGTAATAGAAACTACAACCTGTCACGTTTGCAGTCACTCGCTTATACCCAGCGCCACAACATGTCTCAATTATATCGAACAATATTTATATATATTTGAAGTAAAGATCATACATGCATAAATATTATCCTATAACTGAAGCCAATAAAGATAATCTAGGATCTAAACTCGTACATAAAGAGTTAGATTAGGCGTTAGATTACATATCTCAATAGCAATGGAGGTATTGTAAAAGGCAGCTCTTGCCTTAGAAAAAAGAAATAAAATAAAAAAAAATACGATGAAAGAAATCAAATAAATAAATAAAACAATAATTAAACCTAATAATATAAATTTGAGAGCAATTTATATAAAGATTTTGTATAACTTTGCTATAATATACCAATAAGCTTAAGCGGGCGAAGCCGCGTTCGATCGCTAACTATAAATAAATACTAAAATTGAACGTGCTGTATAGTCCCGACGAGTATGTATGTATGTATGTGCCCATCAATTATAAAAGCACCGCGCGGAACACTCGAGGGCGATTCGGAGGTCATGTCTTACTAACGAGCGGGCATTCTGTTGAAGAAAAAACCTACACTGTATTGCGAAATTTTTCACTTGTATTTAATTTGGACGAAATTGTTTGACATACATACATACATACTTATATGAGCATAACTTGAGCCTATCCTCCCTATAGTATCTTCCCTATGTTAGTATCCTCCCTGTAGAGGGATCCTTGTGTTAAAAGTTAGAACACTCTGTTACCTAAACTCCGTACTATTTTTGAGACTGGACTTTTTTTGCTTGAGGAATTTATTTTTTACCGTCTTTCTACCACATTACGTAGCGTTATGTTCCAGTATTCAACACGAAATCTCTATTTAAGAGAGTATCGAAATGTTGACGAATAGCGTCTCTCTTTTCTTTTTTGTTCTTTTCCCCACTGTTATATGGTAACGCGGCGTTAAGTTCCGCAATTCCTGGAATAAATCGGAAATAAGAAAATAAAGTGACATCTCATAACAAAGTGAGATCTCTCAATCTTTTCCATGGTAACATTAGGAACTGTTTGCTATTTAAATCAAACAAATTCATTTTTTTTTCCACATAATATGATCAGGCGAGAATTTTTAATTATTTTTATATAAAAACACAGAAATAATTATGTCAAAACAGCTTTTGGTTTGGTTCTCAGAAATATTTTCGATTTCTTATATAAAATTTCTTAGAATGTACAATCAATATTTAATCTATTTTACTTAAAAGTAAAATTTTTGATATTTTATACATTCATTATTAAAAAAAAACTGGCTTCATATTTTTTATATGTAGCATACTAAGCAGAGAGAAACTAGTATTAAAAGACTCCATTCCCTACTTTCAGATCAATTTTCAAGTCAAGTGTTAGATGGTGTAACTTAACGCCGCACGTTGTCCATCAGAGCAAGAAACCAAAATTTTTAAAATAAAATCATTCTTCTAAGTAGGTTTCGGGCCTACAACAACACAACGCTGTCCTATTATGACCACAATAGCTCTATTTAAATATTGCGGCCTTTTGTGGGTTCGATTCCCACTCGAGGAACTGAAATATTTGATATTTTCATTTAATTTCTGGTGACTAGGCCTTGCATTGAGCTCCACCACTCAACACGAACGGAGTATCCTCACACTAAGTCAAAGGGTCTGCTATATGCGGGAGACAGCATGAAGCTAAAAAAAATCACTATACTGTCAGAGTTGCCACAGACCATAGAAGGTATCGTGTACCACATTCGCTCCGATCCGCTATTCAAAAGTTAAAAAAAAATCGCTTCATGCTGTATCTGTAATTGATCCATGCCAGAGCGGAGAAATAAAAATATTAATAAATAATAATTTCCTCGAGTACGGATCGAACCCACAGCCTACGCGTTATACACCGCTGTGCCACCAATGCCTCATATTTCTAATACATAAATAGTAAAACACAGACAAATCTATTTCACGGGTCGTTACTTATGCAAAAGTTTAGTTTAAACACATAATAATAACCAATTACAAAGATTACGCATCGGAATAGCACCAGATACAATCTGATTAGCTAATAGTTTAATTTAGGAGATTTGTATGATCTATCCCAAAAATCTCAATTTATTGTTCTAAACAACTGCCATGGCCGTTGTTTTTAATTTCGTATGTTTGCCATATATTATAATTTTCTTATAGTTATGTGAAATATTTTTATCATTGATTCTCTCTGGTGTGGCGGAGTTAAGCTCCGGTGATGATGTTGAGGCGTTTTGATATTAGACGAAGAATAGAGAATAAAATTTGATCTATATTATCTCAGATCCTTCCACAGTAACATAACTGATTCTAATATTTTTTTTCTACTTTTAAAATAATCATTAAGATTTTACGGTCAACTTTCGGAAATTTATTTTTCAGTTGCATTCAGTGTCAATGTAATAAAAAACCCCTCGTCGTCCCTTCCAAAAACCTCACTTCTATCCTCCTCCCTCATAATATTCTCTCATTGCTGAATATCTATCTATAGAATAAATAGATATTTAGAAATTATTAATATATTATAGCATATAGCATTCCTTGATAAGCAAATTATCTAAGACAACCATAATCTTTTAATTGGACCCACCTATTCCTTAACTTACCGCGTTCAACAAGCTCTGCAACTTTAAAATATTAGTATAGATATATAGATCTCTCTCTTCCCTCTGATCTCTACGCCATTCTGAACATCAAATGAGTAATGACATTTAAACAAGCATTATTTACAACCTATTTAGTTTATGTAATTTATGAGTATGCAAACAACTGGTTCTAGAATTCAAAACCGCAATGATTTTCTTAATAACAGTTATATAAGTATTGCATAATCTTTGGAATTTTATAAATAAAAAAAAATGTTTCTTTTTTGCTTTACATTTATCCCACGTAACTCTGAATATGAAGGAAGAACTTAGTGTTAAGACACTTCCTTCTTTTTACATTTTTTTAATCCTATTCTATTAAGATATTTTAAGAGATTTTTTCTCATTATTATAAAATAAAAAAATCACCAGCACGTTTTGAACCCGTTATCAATACCAGTATAAGCAGAGTACGTACTATAAATAAATTAATTAAATAAACATCGTATGTGGTCGATTTACGATCACTCATAATCTTAAGAAACTAGTTTTAAACACACACATATACAAATTTCTGTGTGAGTTTGTGTAAGCACATATAAATATACACATCTTCATATATAGTTGTGTAACTCACACATGTAAATAATAAAGGTATAACGGTATAATTTGCCTTCAAAATATGTTACTTAAGGTGAACTTTAAAAATATCGTGTATATCAAAATTAAATATAATTGAAATTGACAGTTTAAAACACCAATTGAGCTCGACCCCTACACGAGGAAATGATTAATATCAGTTTATTTTCATTTACCCGCTCTGGCAGACGAATTGTTGCGTTGAGTTACGCCAAAAAACACGAAACGTCTCCGAAATTTGTCTGAAAGTGGAGAACGGAGAGTCTTAACACTAATAACTTTTCCTATATGCATGAAAAGCGTGCGGCTGCGTTTTTGAAATACCACGCAAATAAAAGCATCGATAAAAAATAACTATTTATGTTGTCTCTATGATACTATAATAATTGTTACATGAGCAACATTTGTAAATATAAAAAAAATACTATAATTCTTCATACAATTTAATACTATTCTCTAATAAAATCATAAAGAAAAAATATTTAAAATTATAAATAGAAAAAGGTTTTAAAACAGATGAACGACGAATCAAAATACAAAAAGACGGAATTGAACTCGTAACCATTATGCGAAAAATACATAACATTATTACAGTACTTGTAAAGTAATTAAAGCAGGCAAACCATGGCTTAAACTTAGTTAAAATTCACACACACTAAAGCAATATTGATATGCATCGACCTACCAAGTAATTATATGTTTACAAACACTGCTATATATTTAGCTATACAGTGTAGTGATGAGACATCATATTTATCGAGTCGATATTATTATATTTAACTTTTTAATATCTACAACAATTTACGAGTTTTCTTATTATTTTTTCTCTATGTCATCTTATTAGCTGTATTTTTTTACTATATGTATATGAATTTTAATTAACCATTAACAAGTGCATTGGTTTCAATGAAAAAAGTCTTGATTGATACCTTATTTTAATATAAAAAATAAATCAGCTTCACGCTGTATCCCGCACACAGTAGAGTAGACACTGATCTCACTTTCTGCCGAATTCTGGAGGCATTATGTGCTGAGTGGCATTTCAATATAAAAGAGTAAAATAATAAAATTTGTTTTTTCCATATAATACTTCTCAATGAAGTCATTGATTACAACATCGTGGCAGAATAGAATAAAGAAACGTCGGATTGAAGGCTGTAATTGTAGGCTTGAGTCCTTACGTGAAAATTTATATTTATACTACATTTGTCTACTTAGAGAAGAATAGACGGCATCCGTTACCTAGCACATAATGTCTTTGGGTACGTAACAAAGATAATGTACCGTCTTACTATCTTAATCTTTACCACCACAAGTGCTTCTCAGCAACTAATTACTCTACCAATTGCTTCGAAATTTATAAAACATAGTGTTTTCACTCTAATTTCAATATAATAAACAATTTACCTCTACCCATCGACACACTGTACGGTTATCTCACGTACAAACGGACGGTGTTATCAAAATAATGACAGATCTCGACTCGACTCGAGTCGAGTGTACGTGAGCGAGGCAATGCCACGGCACTTTGTGACAATTATAATTTATTCCACTAGCAACCTTGGTTGCATAATAATAAGGTTGGAAAAGGAGAGGAGGTGTTTCTTTTAGTGGTAAATGGGAATTAGTATGAAATTAGATCGAATTTTTCGGCTTTGTTTTTTAATTTAATAATAAAATATTTTTTGCCAAGCCTTTGCATCTGCTATATATAAATATCCGTGGATATAAAAAAATAATTACATCTATATATGTATATACCATAAACTATCCCGGTGAACTTTATAAATTATAAGCTAATTAATAGTTGTTTTTGTCTCTATATTGTACCAAATTTCATTAAAATTCTATTCCTTGATATAATCCTCAACATCAAAATAAATAAATATTATTGATAGTAGGTTTTCTTGTGAAATATATGAAACAACTGTGACGCAGTAACGCGATGGTTATAGGTTTCATCCCCACTGGGGGCAATGAATTATTATCATTTCCATACTCTAAGAAAACATTGAATGACATTGCTTTAAGACAAGGGAAAACCGAGAACGGAGTATTTTGACCCTAGGTTCCCTTTGCCTACCATGCTACAAGAGGGACACAGCGTGAAGCTAAATAAAAAAATGTATATCTTTATATTTCATTTAATATTCCGCCACGATTCACACTAAATTTAATACCACTAGAAAGCGGAGTGACTTACCACCATATCCCTCTTAATTCCCTTAATATATATTGTAATAACTTTCCAAATAATCCAATAATTGAAACAAACTTGTAAATAACTATTATAAATAATAAAAAATAATTTTTAGACATTCGTAAATGAATATTGAACAACACTAGGCAAGTGGAAGCGATTTTTTTCCATCGAAACACGATTTTATCATCAAGTATTGTAAGACGCTACGTAGACTGTAGAGTAAGAAAAAGCCAGATTCTAAGAAGTGATAACGGGACATGAATCAAATTTTTATATTATTTATTAAAGAGAATCACGTAACGCGACTAATTGTTTGAAAATATTTATTTTCTACATATATGGTTTCTTATGAGAGGAGATTAGATGAAACTGCTTCTACTGAACACAAAACGCGGCGTTGAGTTCCGTCACACAGCACGCAATGTCCCGAAAATTTGGTATATGCGGGAAGGAGTGTCTTAACATTACCTACTCTCTGTCTATCCTGCTACATGCGAAATACTGCGTGAAGCTGGTTATCCATCCATGAAGTCACCATATGGATGGCCATCACGTGCAGAGTGAGATGCTCAGAGCCTGAGACTGATGACCTGAGTGTAGGTTTATAGGCCACTTTGAATGAGTATTAAATCTCACTCCCACTGACTGAGATCCTCTTTCTATCCATACAATGTAATTCAAATCGTGCTGCTTGCGGAGAACGTTCTAAAAAGGAAGATTTTAGATAATTTTTCTAAGAGATAGAAGCAAATGTTGTAAAATCGACTTTTTTTATTTTGTTTTATGATATTTACTATAAATTACAATGCTATGAATGTTTGTTATTTAATTTAAAAAAAATCTTTATAGATTTCAAAGAATTAAAAGATCTAGTTCTTTTTGTGTTAGATTGTTTTCTTTTAAATTGTTTTGTACATTTTTATAAAAAAATGATAGAAAAATGCAGCATTGAACTTAACCAGTCAACATACTTTGACTGGCATATATCGGAGAGTATCTTTAGACTAAGAAAAATTACCTAGAAACCTGAACCGGAAATCAAATCTCCACCCATAATAGTATATCTAACCACTGAATCATAGATCAAAGTAGCATTATGATTCAATCTTCCATAGAATGTAAGCGATCATACATTTATAAAATAGTTTTGCAACAAAAATGCATAAATAAACAACGCAGTGAGAAGTTGACACGTTCGTTTGTAATAAAAATTTTATATTTTTCTTTAAACGACATTTTATTATTACATTTTTCCATATTTCTTAGAAACAATTATGTAAAAGAACTAGCTCTTATAGAAAAGTTGTATTTAAAATACATATGTGTATTGTGAAATGAAAAAAAAGATGCTTTCTAATAGGATGAAAAATGGAATGTTTAGTAATTTAGTTACTTGTGTTTTGATTGGCAGAGCTCGACGCTGCACATCGTCTTATAATCATTCAATTCATCATCGAAATCGAACCAACAGTCATCGGTTTACAGTGAGAAAACAAACAAAAAGAAAACTGTGTACTGTGACATTAGAAGAATATAAAGAATAATAAATGTATCAGAGATTTATTAGATAACATTCAGTTTTCTTTCCCTCTTTCTCTGCAAATAGCAGGATAAATAGATAGAACCTAGAGCCAAGACACTCTATAAAAATTTGAACACATTACGTGTTGATGGGAAGAACTTAAAGCTGCACTTTGTTAAGCTGAAGTGGAAAATAATAATAATTTAAGTATAATTAATAATTATTCTTCTGAGTAAGAATCGAACCCACAATAACCGCTCTTAAATTCACTATTCCACTACGCCACGACATCCTCGTAATAGATTTTTTTACCTATCCTAGCTCTATAATTTATGCCGTCTATATCGTATATATTGTAGTCTACTTTGAATAAAAAACTAGTTTCATATCTATATATACATACCATACGCACCTACTCATACATTATATAAATCTTATTTTCTTTAAGGAAAATCTAATATCGTTATTATATAAATCCGCTTATATTATAGAAAAAATCCCCATACCCGACATCGATATAGCCAAGCGTAGAATAGAATAGCCTTCAGAACTCACGTCTTGCAGTAAATTAGGTCCTGTCGAGGCCATACCTTTGTGACTGACGAACGAGGCAAAGTTTATTGTTCATAGTATTTAAATAATGAGAATTGAATATAAAGTCAGTGGTTGCAGGTTCATTATATGCATGGTAAATTGTATATACTTTTTTCTATATCAATGTTGTCAAATTGAGCTCGGAATGTACGCAGCGGCACAAGGGCGTGACTGTAACGCGACGGTTGTGGGTTCAATTCCCACTCGAGGAAGTAAAATATTTGTTTACGTTTATATTTCTATTTCTTCCCTCTGGTGTCGAGGCAAACCGTGGCATTAAGTTCTGCGACTCAACACGCAATGCCTCCAGAATTCGGCAGAAAATGGGGAACGGAGTGTCTTAACACTAGGTTCTCTATGCCAACCCTGCTGTGTGCGGGATACAGCGTGAAGCTGATTTTTTTTTTAATTAGAATTTTTAGCATGTAGTAAAAACTAATATTTATAAATGTTAAATGTATATCTAGTAAGAAAATGTAATTCAGGCTTTTTCACTCAAGACTGTACTAAAGAGGGCACATAGTAAAACTAGATTGAAACCTACTGAGCCATACCTCATTAATATATCATTAACAGCTATCAAAACTAACATTCTGTCATCCTGATGACTTCATTCACAAAACTAAAAAAAAAAACAGTTATAATGAAACAGAATTTGTAACATTTTTGATCAAAATTGTTGTAATTTTCTACAACGCTGAGTTTCTCACGGCCCAACGACAAAGTAGACAATCCCAAAATCTTTGAAATAGTAACTAATTCGAATATAATTACGGAACCCACTTCCGTCTTGGAGAAAAACCACAATTGCTTGGTTGCGTGTTTTAGTGGGAGGTATTACAGAACAAAAAATATATGTGTGTATTATATTTATATATATTTTTTTTATATTTTCAACCTTATTCACTACTAACTTCAATGCCCGTAGCAATTCTGACTATAGATAAATACAGTGGGTTCCATTGAAACGATTAAAGTGATGTAATATAGCCCATAGCACCCCTTGGAAAATGGACTATCCAACACAGGTTCCCAGATTCCCTCTGCTCTAATATGTGTGGGATACAGCGTCAAGCTTAAAAGGAAATTTAAAATTTTGCGAACTCTCTTGTTAATGTTTGGCTACTCTCCCTAACCTACATACAAGCCAAATATCCTCTTTATATAAGTCCAGTAGTTTCGTCTATACATTGTCTGTCAATCCCTAAGTAAAGGAAGAGCTTGATATATAGATATGTTAAACTGATACAAAAATGACGCTGCACACGCCATTTTCTAAGTTTCTTTCCTTTTTTTATTGTTAAAATTACAATTTATTGTAGCAAAGACACGTTCGGTCGTAAATTTTTATAATTTACAACACTTTCGTAGAGCAATTCTTGTTATTCTATGAAGTTGTTACTTTTTTATATAAACTTCATTATCATTTTTATTGCAGATTAAAATGTATACTGTTAAAGATCTATTCTTTAGAAAAATTATAATTTTAGATTTATGCATAAGCTTTTTTGTACAAAAATGATATTTTTTTTTTGGTAAAGTTCAAATTTAGCGATATTGCGCGTTGAATGGCGGAACTCAATGCCGTGCCTTGTTTTATTACTAGAGCAAGAAAATTTAACTCTACACGTTAACAGATTTATAATCTCAAATGGAAATCGAATCCACAACCATTATGAAAAGCCATAAAAGTAAAGTACAAACCTAATGGTTACTCTACCTTATCTACTGGATAGGATGTATAGGATGTTGTTCGATTCCTATAAAAATTGGTATCGACAACGATTCGAATACTTTTCGATAGTTATTCGTGCTTGGTTACTGAATAGCAACGGTACGTAAATGTACACAAATTTTCATACCCAATAATTCTAATTCGTTATATGAGTATGAATAAAATTGTATATCAAAGAACAATTTAGTTAGAACACGATACAATAATTACTAAATATTAGTTATTTATTAACCCTAACAACTACTAGGGGTTCTTGTTGCAAAATAATTAGATTTGAACCGGCCACCCTCGAAAGATGAAAC
>DWGR01003717.1:0-11852 GCA_018247715.1 Heliconius burneyi | reverse complement strand
CGTTTGCGACACCAGCGGAAGCTCACGCTAGGATCGCATATGCGCTTGCGGAATTAAGAAGATTTTTGGTGCCAGTAAGTTGACTACCTTGATATTTTTTAACAAGATAAACAAAAGTTGACCGTTGTGGCGCAGTGTGGTGAAAAAGATCCACTTTCAGAGAAAAAATTATAAAATCAACATCAGCTTCACTCTCTATTCCGCACAAAACAGCGTAGGCAGAAGGAACCTAGTGTTAAGACACTCCGATCCTCACTTTCCGCCGAATTCTGGAGGCATTGCGTATTGAGTGGCGGGACTCAACGCCGCGCTTTATCTCGACACCAGAGCGAAGAATGGAAATATAACTTTAAATAAATATTCAATTTTCTCGAGTGGGGATCAAACCAACAACCAATCGATTTTACAGTCACACTTTTGTACCCCTGCGCTACGACTGGCCTCATAAAATGATTATAATTATTTATTTACTTTTCCTTGTTCTGGTGAACAAAGCGCGATGTTGAAATTAGCAATTCCTCCAAAAGCTAAGCAAAGAGTGGGGACACAGTGATATCAGATTTTTTGCGTACACAACTGTGCAAGAGCAAAAAAATAAATGAATTATCAAAGAAAATCTCACAAAGTATTTCACTACTGACTTTCTACACAGGAAAATGTGTGAAATTATCATAAATACGACACCGAAGCTCTACTGTTTTAACTATAAGCGCGAAGGTTATGGATTCGATTACTACTCGACAGAATTATTTTTTTTTCTAGACACAAAGTCTCAAAAATATAATGGTGCGTGGACAACGAAGTGTGTTAACACTTCGTTCTCTCTGTATATTTTATACTTTTTACATCAATAACCCTCAAAGGTCACGCTCAAACATATCCCATATACGTCAAACCCCACATTCAATGAAGGGCTTATTAAAGTTAACAAACCGTAAATCTCTCCTTCACGTGTTACGCCACGTTGCCCAAAATAAACCAATTTACGTTCTGATTGATTTCTACCCTCAAATCGGATTTTTTCATACATATTATAATATTTCTATGAAATATATGTACGAGTATATATAAAGTCATATTGACCGCCTTTTTGTATTGATGGGTAAGGAATTGGATTAGACTTTCGTCAGTTATACGAGCGTAAATGAAAAGCTAAGTAAGGTTAAGTTTTGGGTTCGATATTTACTTGAATATTTTTTTAATTCTTTTTATTTTTTATCTTGCATATAAAGAAAGGTTATATGACAGATGATAAAACATATTTATTGAAGCCGTTATGGTACAATAGAAAAATATCTGACTGTTGACACAATATTAATAAATACTAACTCGCGGAAATGAATTGTTTTGACGCTATGGCCAACAAACCGGTGCGTTGAGTTACGCCATTCAACACGTAATGAGTACAAAATAAGGAACGCAGTGTCTTAAAACTGTGTTAGTGTCCGCTTTGTACTGTCTACCCTGCTATATGAGGGATACAGCATAAACTAAAAAAAGTATATCCTAATCCATGGCATAATACATACAATGGCATCACTTACAATAACCTTCATATAACGACTCTTCAGTGGCAGATAAATCTTGTTTACAAGATAATAAATTATAATATTATAAATGTAATAAATTATATTTTATGCTCATTTCTATGTAAAAACAACGGTTTCTAAGGAACTTTACGTTAGGAAAAGTTTACATGTGAATTAAATATTAGGAAGCTTTTTTAGCTTTAAACTTTATCTCTCACATAGCAGTATAGGTATCTACTAGCGTTAAGACGCATTTTTGAGACATTACATGTTAAGTACCGGAACTCAACGCCGCTTTGTGAATTGTTACCTGATGGCGGAATTAACCATAGTGTAAATCGAACCTCGAACTTAAAGTCAGACGCTGTACCGTTGCGGTACATGTGAATATAAATTTAAAGGTTTTTTTATGTTTTCAAGTTATTTGCTTGAGTAGCTTCCTAGTAGTTTACAGCGCACTGAGCTATTTATTTTATACCTAGGGAATTATAAAACTTTTGTAATTATTCTTCATGTAATAAAACTAGTATAGTAGAAATATTTGTATGTTTGGATATTTACTTTCAGTAATTTAAATTGTGCTGGATTGATCTTGCTTATTTATAGAAGTAACATTTATCAGCACAATTCTTTCATAAAAATATTATTGTCATCTTATTACAACTGATTTTTAGTTAGTTTGTTTTCAAAAATGCGGGAAAGAAATTAAAAGCTTATAACATAATTACATTTAAATAAACAAGTAAAGTTTTATTGCTATAAATGTAAGTATTTTTTAAGCAGTTTCTTTCCCACATAACAGGGTAGGCAGACCAAACCTTAATACTAAGATATTCTGTTATGCACTGTCTACCCAATATTCGAATAGTAGAATGGAGAAACTCAACGCTACGTTATGTTGTCAGAATGAGTAAATAAAAATATAAATTCACCGAACGGAAATCGAACTCGTATCCGTCACTATACCACGACGGTCTCATAAAAACTAGTATTGAACTAAATTTTCTAATTCAGTATAAATGCGAACTGACAAACAAATCAGTCTATACCCTCGAGAGGCAAAGTTATATTGTTACAAATAAAACGGGCGAAATTTTCACATCCTAACAGGTAACTATGGCTGCAAACTTTTTAATGTCGTTCAAAGGAACTGGGATACAATAGGTAGGAAGGTCTCGTGAAAATGATTGCAGGTTATGAAAGATTCATTTAAACCACGTTTCATGTTTTATCCCGCATTTAGCAGACGGAAAGAATCTAGTTTTATGCACTACGTTCTCAGCTTTCCGTCCAAATTCGACATATTGCGTGTTGGGTGAACTCAACGTCGCGCTTCATCTTACCAGAGCAGGAAAATGAACTAATAAATTCAACGAATAAATACTCGTATCTGCGAGTATCGAACCTATCATTAAATATAAAGCAATTTAGGCATAGGGAACCCAGTCTACAGTCCCCACGTTCTTAATGTAATTTTCTCGATTTTTGAGGCATTGTTGAGTTGCGGAGGAAAATGATAATAATTCATTACTCCGAGTGGGATTCGAACCCACAAACGTCGCGCTTACATTTAGACACTTTCCGTTACGCCACGAGGGCACCAATAAGCAAATAAACAAAAATCTATAACTAAGATTTTTCTCTCTTACCTCTAAATACGGAACCTTAATACACAGGAAATTATATTTTTCATATTGTACCATGTTACCATTGTGGTAAGCTTTTTAACTACTTCTTATCGTGAAGGTCTTTCAAACGTCACCTTTAAGTGCTACAATAAATTATATTTTTACGCCTAATAAAATATTGTTCTGCTTTCGACGGCTTTTTTACAGTAGATATATAAATAAAGTCACTAGATTATTTATTATTGAAATAACTGAAGTACTATTATTTCAATCACAGGAATAAACCCTGAGCCTCATGAAGCCTAACGAAGCGGTCTAGCCAATTAATGCAATATGTAATGTATTGAGTCCACAAAGTCCAGTAAGAAGAAGGATGTCCCAGCACGTCCTTCTTCGTATAAATAAAAAAAAAATTTGGATTTGAAGCTACAACCATCAAGTTGTCAGATATGTATTAGGCCATTGTAGTATGAACGAAAGTTTTAAATTCGATCAACACTGGGGGATTAAATTTTTCTTCTTTTTTCATTCCACTAAGAAAAGGCGCAGCGTTAAACTCCGCACTCAACGCACAATGTCTAAAATTCCAGCGGAATGATGAGAATGGTTTATATATATTTTTTTACTACCCTGCAGCATTTGTACTTAAACTATTATTTTTTTTCAATCACAGGACTATAACGACGATATACGACAAGAACAGATGCTGGAGATGCAGATCTTGTCATCTCAAAATGAACAGAGGCGGCTGACACCACCTGATTCGTCGAGGAGCGGCAGCGAGGAAACTTTACCACTACGGGACAGTGGGAATAAACAGAGGGTAAGTGGAGAATTGTAACGTTTTTTTTTAAATTTAATCTACATCAAATAATCTATCAAAATGTATTAAACAAATTTGTTTTTTAATTTAATAAAAACTAATAAGGACACTTTTAAAATTGTTTAAAATTATATAAGTATTTTTGTTTAAAAATATTGTTTCCCCAAACCGAAAGATATTTTATAAGCGCACTGTATATTGAATTTTCATATTAAAATCAAACCCAAACGCCAAAATTATGGAAAATTTGTGACAAATGAGTGACAAGTAAATAATAAAGGAGGATCAATAAGATATTTGAGAAATATTCCCAGGTCGTATCTATTTTATACAACGCTTTTATATTTGTTTGCATCGAACGTTTGATTCTTTAAAATATATTCAATTTCCCAAAGGCGCTAGGAGATAGGGCTGTCAATCTCACACACTTTAGCGTTTACTAGAAATTTTATCTGCATTTTTGTAATTGTTACATTTTTAACTCCAAATGAAATATGAATTCTTTGAAATATTGTTTGCATAATATTTAAAAAAAAATCATTTTTCAGTTTCGTTTTTTTATGTAACTTCGAACGTGCCTATCTATGAATACTAATTACATATCAAATATTTGTAATGCGATGTCGACATAAAATATTTTTGTGAACATACCCACCGAAAATATATAGGAATAAAATAATCCAAAAAAATTCCAGCCTCTTGTTCCAAAGATCGATCGTTCCTCGATCATCCAAACAAACTCTGAAGTTTTATAAAAATCCTCTAAAAGTATAAATGAATATAACCTCTCATGATACTTACCTATAGAACAAAGCAATTTTTGAGGTGTAAATTTTCTTATCCTTAAAAGTGTCTAATTTGGTATAGTCAGGTTAACTCATATACTAGCATACTGCTAAAATCTAGGTGTAAATAAATGAATATTCTGTGATATGCTATTTTCTTTTTCAATCTTTACCCATTTTCTATACATTATGTGCTAATATTCACTTTAACCTGATCAGATTGGGGAAAGATGATGAACTCCTTACTATCTCGTCTTCATCAGGTATACCACATCAGTACGACGGCACTATGAATTGGCATAAACCGGTAGTTTCTGAAATATACAAGCTTACTCATACATTATCTCGAGAACAGATAGTAAATATTTAATTATATTCGGCAAGTTTGCGTTGTTAATTAAACCTGATCTGCGTTTCAACATCAGAATAATCTCTTAGTACAGCGCAAATCAGTAATTGGATGGCACAATTTCAAACTCTACGCTTTTTGTTATTTCACAAAATTTGAGGCTGTTAGGGCACAGCGTATGCGGCAGTGAGGATGTTAGCGCTACGGTTGTGGGTTCGGTTCCCACTCAGGAGAATGAATTGAATGAATGAATGAAGCGCGACGTTGAGCTCTACCACTCAACGCAACCCAATGTCTAGAAAATTGGGGAAATTGGAAGACATTTGCACTTAAGATATTATTATTAAAAAAATATATCACCATCATCACCATTTAGAAATTCGTCGAAACATTCTCATAAAAATGACTATTTTCTACTTTTAAGAATTTTGGCGTACTTTAAAATACACAATAAAATCCCGTGCATGGGATTTTGTATCTAATAAACACGACACCACTGTACCATCTCTAGGTTCAAAGTTTCACATTGTAAATTATCTAATCTTATCTGTAAATTCTATCCGTCTGTTGCTGGCGTCTATTCAAATAAGGTAAAGGGTAATTTTGTGAATCGCGACGCTATCTTCAATAGTACTGAGAGTCCTTTGTTAGTATAATCGGTTTAGTCTTCCATTTCATATTTGTAGCTGCTTTTGCAATGAAAGATTCGAGCTTGGCAAAAGGATTTCCACGTTTATCGTTGGAATGGCGAACTAGCTACGTAAAATGCACTTTAATATATTATATATTCACGGTTGTATACGTTTATATAATAGTAATATAACCTAAAACAACGATTTTTTTTCTATTTGTCGAT
Source organism: Heliconius burneyi (assembly GCA_018247715.1). NCBI lineage: Eukaryota > Metazoa > Arthropoda > Insecta > Lepidoptera > Nymphalidae > Heliconius > Heliconius burneyi. The sequence continues at coordinate 5,882 of DWGR01003717.1, read as the reverse complement.
TTGTATGTTTGTCTGTGCATTTGTGTATGCTTATCTTACAAACTGTTTTACTGATTTAAATGCAGTATTCTCTATTGTGCTTAGACAAGCTTTCTTAATATTGGATTATTTCAATCAGTTCATAAATATAAAATATATATCAATTTCCATTATTTTGTTCCAAAAATTGCTACAACTTTTTATTGAATTGACTGAAACTTTAATTACATATAAAATGGTTTTTAGAGTAATCATATTACAAGCCCATCAAAGTAATTAGAATTGGTAAATTAATAATTGTGCAGTTCGAGCGGGCGAAGCCATGAGTGGGTCGCTAGTATAAAATAAGACTCCTCATTGCTTAATAACGTCCACCAACTTATAATTATAGCAGCTTCTTATCAACATAAGAGTTATCTGGAAGAAACACCATAGGACTATTTTTATATACACATCTTGTTTTTTTTTATATCCATATGTTTCTATCAATAAAGCGCGGCATCTAGTTCCGCCACTCAAAGCACAATGTCTCGAAAATTGCAGCTGAACTGGGCAGAAAGTGGAGAAGGGAGTATTGAACAATAGGTTCTCTTTATATTTAACTTGCTATATGCGGGATACAGCATGAAGTTGCAAAGAAACGAACCTAAGTCCTAATCCATTAAAAATCATCCATCTAATCCATCACAATATGTTGCATATGTGATGTCGTAATCTTTTGCCTAATAGCTACATTATTAATGGAAAGTAAATATATTTTTTCTTTTATCTTTTTCATAGATAACAACAGCTCCACCAACTCCTGCGCAGCCGCTACCAGCGATAGTCAATCACACGCCAAATGCTAGAGACTTCTCACCACCAGCACCTACACCCGCACCTGAACATCTGGCTCATCATCAGGTAGTCTAATTTCTATGTATCTCAAAATACTTGAATTAAAATCATCTTGGTGCAGTGGGGCAGTCTTATAGTAAGTGCGATAATTGTCACTTGGGAGAAAGTTTGTATTTTAATATGTAAGGGTTCCGTTTTTTTCCTTTTGAGGTACGGAACCCTAAAAAATAGTAATTCTATCTTTATATTGGGCAACGTCAATCAATTTGATAACTAACAACGATGTCGACGATATATGTATAACAACCTCAATACAGATTACATAAATAAATTGTGACAAAAATTGGTTGTTTTATGTTTTTTTTTCAAGAATCCTTAGCTTATTCAATTACCAATATCGGCTAAGTATGACGAATAAACTCTAATTATATGTAAGGTCAAGAAAGGTTGGGTGGTCATATTAGCTTTATAAGATTATTGTCAAGGATAAATTCAATTATAATATGCCTAGCATTTCCGGTGACTATCCGCGTGGTCAAATGGAATTAACTAAGAGTTATGTATGACACATGACACATTGTGTTCCCAATGCCTACCCAGCTATATGCGGGTTCCCAATGCCAACAATGCAACATGCGGAATACAACGTGAAACTGATAAAATACGCCATAAAGGTCCTGGATTAATGGACTATCTAACACAATAATCTGACTCGGCATCACGCTGTATCCTGCACACAGCAGGGTAGGCAGAGGGAATCTAGTGTTAAGACACTCCGTTCCCCACTTTCTGCCGAATTCTAGAGGCATTGCGTGTTGAGTGGCTGAACTATTAAATTGAAATACCCGGATGCCTTATTGTCACAATGTATTATTTGTGCAAAGCGAATCAAATGATCTAATTCACACCACTTGTTCCTGAAACAAACCCGTTCAATCAAGTAAATTTAAGTATAGATAGATATACCACCATCATGGCACATTAGTGTAATGTCTGACAGAACACATGATGGCCGTGTGATCGGTGCACACTCTGAATGTTTTAGGGGTTTTAGTATAACACGGACAGTTTAGTGACAGTAGCATCCACAGTACTAAATGACTCTCCTCTACCAAATATATGTAAAATATGGTAATTAACTATTAATAAGGTTATTAAAATTGGCTCTATCTGCCGACATCCTTAACTTCCCCAGATGTGTGAAAAATAAATAAATCATAATCAAATATCAAATAGCTTCAAGCTGTACTAGAGGGAACATAATGTTAAGATATTCCGTTCGCCCCGCAAAGCAATTCGAGACATTACGTGTCAAGTGGCGAAAACAATGTCACGTTTTTTCTTGTTGAAAGAGGAAAATTAAAAACACTCATTCCCTCGAGTAGGAATTGAGCCCGCAATCATCGAGTTGCCATTTTGTCACGACGGCGTTAATAAAATAGCTTATAATAATATTATATTCTTAATTAATACTACAATCTTGTGCCTATAGTTCAGAGTCAAAGGGACTATGCTTAAATAAAGTAACAGGTGTTTTGAAGTCTTAAAGCTTCACTAAGAGCTTTGAAACAAACACGCTTCGAAATAATAGATTGTGTCAAAGTGGCACAACTTACAAATGAAAATTTTAAGTATAAGTGTTGCAGTTAATTTCTCCTAAAGAAAATAAACCACTATGTATATATATATATATATATATATATATATATATATATCTATATAATCTAATTATGAACGATTCTTAATAAAGTAATAAGTTATATGTTATTTTATTACTTGTTCTGTTGCAATTTGAGCCACAAGCCGTAATTCACAATATATGCGTAAAAAAATGTTGTAAAATAGCTAAAACAAAGCAACTTCACGCTATTTCTCGGAGACAGGCCAGGCAAAGGAAACCCGGTGCCATCGAAAGAGCATACCTTACTTTGACGTGGTCATGTCTACCAAAGTTGGGAAATGAAATTAATTTAATTATAAACATTCTCTCGAGTGGAGATCGCACTGCGCTCTCTCAAATTACTGTCAGACGCTGCCCCACAGTGTAGCGGCAAAATAGCAATGTCTTAGTTAGGCCCACTTTGCCTTAAAATTCCTATATAACTTATATGTATGTACCGAGCATAATTCGACCCCAAAATCTGAATGTAGACCCAAATCTTAGTTCTGAAGTGAATTAAGCGTCGCGTAATAAGTTCTTTATGGGACCATTAACTGCTGTGAAGCTTGGAAGGCCATTTTCTAAGTAACGATAGCTACATAATATATAAAAAGTAGTATATATACAATATACTTTTGTATGTCATATTTTTGATTATTATATTGATAAGATGGAGAATGGCTCAGTGATCAGAGCGCTTGGACGATTTCCAAGAGGCGCAGTTTCGATTCCCTCTTTGTCAATTTTTTTTAACAATTTCTACAATATATTTAGCGCTTTAAACATATTAAAGATTACACCTTAGTAATTCAAATTTAATGCAGAAAAATCTGTAATTGGCATTTTCAAAGTTTCTTAGATGTCGTTAATCAGGGATGCTAAGGTTCACACAGTGTATGTATGAATAGATAGTGTTTTAATATTTTTAATTCTGTCTTAACACTAAGAAAAGAAAAATATTTAGAAAAGTTTAAAAATTCTATGGACCAAAATGATTGAAATTTTTACCCGGTTTCTAAATATGGATATTTTTATTGTGTGTGGGTTCGATTCCCCCTCGGGGAAATGAAATATTTAATGTTTTCATTACCTTGCTCTGCTACCAAGGCAAAGCGCGTCGTTAAATTCCGCCACTCAACACGAAATATCCCCAGAATTCAGCAAAAACTGGGGAACAGAAGTGTGAACACTATGTTTACAGGTTCCCTCTCCCTCCCCTGCTATGTGCGGGATACAGAGAAAAGTAAAAAAAATATATCATAGAAATTTAAATGTATATTTACTATATAGGACAAATACAAGGACGTAATACAAATATTAGTATTTGTGGAATCATGTAAATTTTCGGTTCATTATTTGCTATTGTTGAAAATATTTTAATTCCTTTTCCATTTTTTCCATTCCATGTCACAGGCAGCCACTTGCATTTCTTCATTTCTTGCTTGTATTTCCTCATGGACAGAGTACTCTCTTCCCTAACCAACCGGTGTCGCTTTAAAAGCCAGCCGGGCTAACAGCATTAACCTCATGTTCGAAAAAAAAATATTTATGAAAAATTGGGCGGCATTCAACCTTGTACTGTACCTAATTTAACCAATATAACAATTATTATGTCATAAGGTAATAAAACCCTTCACAAACTAATAATATCAGAGCGTACTTTAAACTTGATAAATCGTTCATACAACACATCGCTCGACCCAATTCTGTTTTCGGAACTGAGCTGTTGGTTCCGCATCCTCTAGATACGTCCTCGCCAAGCTTTTAACGGCGTGACGTCAGATAGTGCTAGTCTAAGTTAATTATGTGGTTATATAGAGCTTGTGCGTTTAGAAGTTAAGGAATAACAGGGAAAATAAATGAGGCCATCGTCATGGCGCAGTCGCATCGGTTGGACTTTAAATATGACTGGTGTGGGCTCAATCACTCACTTTAAAGAATAAATTATGTAATTATTATTATTAATTATTAAAAAAAATATGTTCTTGTCTGTCAAACCACGCATGTTCTCGAATAGGGCGGTGTAACACTAAGTTTTTATGTTTTGTGCGGGATACAACGTGAAGCTTAAACAAAGCAAACCAAGTTTGAAAATCCTCGAAAGAGGTGCAGATTAGATTTTTACTACTTCAAACTTTTTACTTTTCTTCATGCATTATTAAAAATATACAAAATCTTTCTTTTTTTTAGATTTTCAATCAAAATTGGATATTTTTAACAGTAAATTATTTCTCGACTGCTTTTATTATAACAACATAGAAGAAAAGTCACGTAACCACAACTTCTTACATAAATTATGCATTCGCTAACGACTATCGAATATATTAAAACAAAGTAGTTTTAATCTCTACAGCATACAAAGTGCTGCAACTAACGTTCAATAGTTTCGTTTAATACTTTGTAACTGTAGTTAATAGTTTCAAAGTGATGACAGGGACGCTTCCGAGATATACATACTGTATATCTATTGGAATTTCGGTTATAGAGGAAGACGAGTATAAATATTTTTATCATTTTTAAGTGTTATTCTTCATATAGGGAAGTAAAGGTACTTTATTTTTTTAGAAAGACTATACTAAATACCACCATGTCCCCTATGACCATCGTGGTGCAGCGGCACAAGGTTGTGACTGTAACGCCACGGTTGTGAGTTTAATCCCCACTCGAGGAAGTGAAATATTTATTTACGTTTATATTTTCATTTCTTCCTTCGCTATGGTGTCGAAGTAAAGCGCGGCGTTGAGTGCTGCTCAGGCTAAAACTCAGGCTTATCAATTATTATTCATATTTCTAATCATATAACTCACAATTAAATATTGTTACACAGAAACATGCCATGTCCAAGGTTGTTATTTAAAACAACCCATGTTCTGAATCGAAGTTAGTTAGTTTTGTAAATCACGATAATTTATGTAATGGTTGTGGGTTTGATGCCCACACAGGTATTTCTTTTCTCGCTCCGGTAGACAAAGTGCTTTGAGTAGCTCGAAGCTAGCAGAATGTATCTTACCTTTACAGATATACATAAAATTGATAATATATCAAAAGCGATATTTTTTTAGGTTCACGCTGTATCTATGACTTACTTTTAAGACAGTGTTCCCCACCTTTCGCCAAATTACCAAAGCCAGGAAATGAAAATTGTAAATATTTGTTTTCCTCAAATTACAATCGAACCCACAACCTGTCGCGTTCACAGTCGCACGCTTGTTCCCCTGCACCATGACATGCCTCCTGAAGAAATATTCTAAACATATCAAAATAATTCTAAGAACAATGTTTCATATACGATGTATGTATATTTTAAAAATATTTCCCATTTCTATGCGCCCATCCTTTCTAGGCCAAGAAAATTTGGTAGCATCAAAAAACAAGTGTTTAGTTTAGCATTCCGCTCACGCCGCAA
>DWGR01003716.1:0-11853 GCA_018247715.1 Heliconius burneyi | reverse complement strand
AGTGAGATGTAGTCTAACTGTAAAGGAGATATGTAGGTTCTATCGCCTTTCGGCTAAATTTTTAATTGTTCACTTTTGTGTGAGAAAACGTGGCATTGAGTTCCACCACTCAATATCTGAAAGGCGGGTGACAAGTTGAGAACGGAGTTTTTTGACCCTCTAAGTTCTCTGCTTTACTATTATTCAGCTAGACGCTGTCGCATATAATAAGGTAGGCACAAACATTTTCTGCTGAATTATCCGAGACATTTCGTCTTGAGTGGCGGAATTTAACGCCGGATCCTTGCTTTGATGCCAGAGCGAAGAAATGAAAATTGTTATTAAATTATTTCCCCTAGTAAGGGATCCAACCAACTACCTTCGCTTTACAGTTACACTCTTGTGCCGCGTAGTCACGAGGGCCTCTCTACTATAATAGTTAGAATACATTCTCTGAAGCAGAATATATTACCGCAACACTATGGCATTCAGTGGAAATTACTAAAATTACCTTCACTTACGATTTGTTTTAAATTACCCTGTAACTTTGTTTGAGTACTCCAATTTTGAAGTACTATCTTAGCTATGAAGTCTACAGAGTAGCTGTAATGAGAGAGAGAAAGAGAGATTATTGATTTTTTTTTAATATAGGCACAAGGGTGTGACTGTAACCCGACGGTTGTAAGTTCAATCCCCATTTGGGGGCATAATTTATTATTTTCATTTCTACGCTCTGGCATCAAGGCAATGCAATGCCTGTAAAAACTGGCGGTCAGTGGGCAACGGAGTGTCTTCGCTTAGGATTCTTAAAATTATGCTACGTACTTTCATTGTAAACCTCATAAAAGGCAGTTTAGTATTTATATCCAGGTAGCTTAGATTTATATTCTCTCATGACATATTCAAACATAAAATCATTACTAGATCTAGTATTAAAGTCAGACTACAACAAAGATATCTCCTTTATACATCAAGAGATGAGACAAAGATGCATGTACTACCGGTGCCGGTTATAAAATGGGTAAAGTGGTGGAAGCAATTAACCTGATTATGCAATTTGTAAGAGAAATATTTTCCCTTAATTTTGGTATTTTAGTATTGAATATGTAATTTGATGTGTTTAAATAATACAATAATGTAAGTGATTATTGTAATAATACGGATTCAATCCTAGTACAGTCATGCTCTTTTACATATAGATGACAGGTGGTGGATAAAGAATTACTAGTGCGGTAGAGAGGAGACGGGTGACGCATGATGTAAGAAGGACCATCATATAATGTCTGACTGTGATTGTAAGGTCAATCCTATATTATATTAGAAACAGAAAATAAATAAACAATTATTTAAGAAAATTAAATCAGCTTCACACTGTATCCCGCATACAGCAGGGTAGGCTGAGGGGACCAAGTGTTAATACACTTCGTTCCCCACTTTCTTCCGAATTCTGAAAGCATTGCGTGTTGAGTGGCAGAACTCAATGCCGCGTTTTGCCCCGACACCAGTGCGAAGAAATGGAAATATAAACGTAAATAAATATTTTACTTCCTCGAGTGCCTTGTGCCGCTGCGCCTCGGCGGCCTCTAAATATAATTATTATTATAACTAAATAGAAATGTAGTGTCATCATAGTTCCTTATTGCCCCGAAAGGGGCGAACAGAGTGTTTTGACGTTGAGTTTTCTCTGCCTACCCTTCTATGTACGGGAAAGAGCGTGAATCTATACATCGTGAAGTTTATTTTCTTCTAAGACAAGTTCGGAATTATAAACGAAGCTGTTACAATTGAACGATTCAATGATAATATGTCTAAATAACGACCCTATCACAGATCACGTACTGCGAAACCAATTAACGATTCTGAAAGTCATTCAATTGTGATTATATGGATAACGATCTGGATACAAATTATAAGCAATTTTTGGTTTTACATACACATAATCTCTTTATGTGTCTTTATTTATAATAATTATTAATAATATTATTTTCAGCTTAATGACTTCCACTTTGTTAATACACAAAATTTTTCACTATTTCTCCTTCGTTTCTCTCCGTGGTAGAACTCAACGCCGCGCCTTCTCATGACACTAAAGGAAAGTAACGTAACTCGTTTCTAGGAGTTGGAATCAATTCTAGAACTGTCATGTTTGCAGACAGACGCTGTGCTGAGCGCCACAAAGGTCTTTAAAATATTTGCATAGTAAAGCTCTATAATATTCACAATTTTAAGTGACACCGACCTTCAATAACCTTGTTGTGAAGCATTTCAGAAATCCCATTTACATCTCAACTACGCACGTTGTTCGACCTCGTCTTATCTTATATTGTAATTTATGATAATGATAATGAAATTAAGTTTCCAGACACCTAAAAAGATTTTATTTTGTTTTTGGAGGAGCAATGATCTCGAGTACGGCTTAGACAATTATTTCTCGAATATGTATATATAAATGTGTACTTGAGGCCGTCGTGGCGCAGCGGCACAACGGTGCGACTATTACGCGAAGATTTTGGGTTCAATCCCCACTCGAGGAAGTAAAATATTTATTTACTATGATGTTTATTATATCTCCATTTCTTGGTTCTGGTGTCGAGGCAAAGCGCGGCGTTGAGTTCTGTCACTCATCGCGCAATGCCTCCAGAATTCGGTTGAAAGTAGGGAACGGAGTGTCACTATGTTCCCTCTACCTACCCTGCTGTGTGCGGGATACAGCGGGAAGCTGATTTTTTTTAAATTTTAATTTTAATTGTTTTAAATGGCAAGTAGTTGCTATAACAGTATAGAATTTTTTTTAAGCTATACCTAGTTGTTCTATTCAAATTTTAAAACAAATGTGAAGAATTTTATTCACATCTGAGGCTGACCAAAGTCGTATTTTGTGCTCTCGCCAACTGAAATATTTACATTTCTCGACAAATATTTGCTAAACTACAGTAAATACAGTGGTACACAGCATTTGAGTATGCAAAGAAAATTCGGGCTTGAAAATTCTAAACTTTATTTTGTATTGGCTAGTGTGTTTTTCCTTACGCTTTATTACTTCATTGAAATACGGAAAATTATTAATATACATATTTTATGTGTTAAATTTTGAATTTTTCTTTAGAGTGTATAATGCTAGCTAATAAGCTTTACATGTTAATAAAGGATTTTAGAGACAAATACTCGATAGCTTTTAAAAAATTGTTAAAAATATTTATAATTTTGTATTAACGAATACAATAGCAATAGTGGAGAACGGAGTGTCTTAACGCTAGATTTCCTCTGCCCACCCTGTGTGCGGGATACAGCGTGTAGCTGTTTTTTTTTTGATTTAATAAAATATTAAAAAATATACATTTTGATTTATTTAAGAAACCTAATGACAAAATCATAAATAAACACACAAATCGAAGCAAACACATTATCCGACATTTTATATTATCACAGTCGGGTAAACAAGACACAAAAATCGTTTTAAACTGTTATCCTTGTTTATCAGGACGTTTGGCAGGCGTCCACTAAGAAATTAGAGGAGCCATTTCTACAGTAATAACAAAAGAAAATTTCACAGCAATAAAATGATATTTGTGACAGAATTCGTGCGGAGAAATACATTGGGGTAGGCGTGTCGATAGCTCTCTGCGGATTTATGTCAAATTACCTAGCCTATAGACCATTGACCTCGTTTCTTAAATTTGTGGTCCAATTTATAAGCGATTTAATTGAAGTGAATTGAGTTTAAAAATATATAATTCTCGGTTTGGATAATTCTCTCTCAAATATAAATTTCTCCCTAAAATTCAGTTTTGTTTTTTGCTTAGGTGAAAGGAAAACCTCTTTCATGTTATGTTCTTTGTTTCTATAGGTGCTTTCTTTGTGATTTATTATTATTATTAAATAATAAATATTAGCACAAAATATTAATGGCAATGTTTAATTTAAAGGCGCTTCGTGACGACATTAACTATTTTTGACAGTTAACGTGATGCTACATACTCGTATATACAAAGTCCCTTATGTTGCAGGGTTGGCAAAGAAAACCATGCCTTAAGACTATCCACTCTCCATTATTCAATCGAAAACAGAGAGTGGATGTGGGACTCAACTCTGCATTTTGTCTAGCAAAACAGGTAAATTAAAATAATTTGTATAAAATGAGTGGAAAGTGGAGGTTTTAGACTGTTAAGGCGGAGGAAATTAGATTTTCTTTCTAAGCCGTGAGGCTGGATAAATAAAAAAATTAACACAAAAATTAAAAATATAATAATGTAACATAAGCATAATTTATTATTTTTATAGATTTTCTTAAATCTTAAAACCTTTTTTCACGAGGAAAATCGAATAAAAGCCCATCTAACACTAATCCTAAACATACGTCGATGAGTGTTCATACGTCGTACAGTTTTATGTTCAATAAATTATGTTAAGGATTATTGTGTTGTACCTAGAGGCTTTTCTCTAAGGGAGAGGTAAAAATAAAATGGACGCCTAGCTATTATAGCACAGTGATGGCGTGACTAAGTACACACCTCAATTGTAAGTTCGAATACGGTAATTTTTTTTTATATATCTAGCACATAAACAATTTGTATGTGGATATTTTCATGATGATTTGGTAAATATTAAAATATGTAAGCATATTTTCGATTTATTTCACATAAGAATTAATATTCTTCTCTTTAACGTGCAATGTAACTAAACAAAAGTAGCGTTACAAAATAAACAAGTAACACAAACATTTTTTTTAGACAAAGGAGATCTAGGTATCTAGTGTTAAGACACTCCATACCCGATTCAAACACTTCCGTTCTCCATTTTCCGCCAACCTTTTGAGGCATTGCGTATTGAGTGGGCGAGCTCAACGTCGCGCTTTGTCTGTTTACCTGAGTAAAGAAATTAAAATATTAAATATATAATTTCATCGAGTGGGAATCGCAACTATAACCATCGCGTCAACTGCCACAGCATCGCATTGGCCTCAATTTTAACAAAATATTTAAATACTTTAATTAAACTGTTTTTTACTTTCTCTTGATCAGATCAGATCAAATATACGAGTACATATCTCTATATTCTCGTGCAATCGTCAAACAATGTGTGCTGCAAAATCGACTAGTTGGGGGTTCGATCCCCACTCTAGGAAAGGCAATATTTATTTAAATGTATATTTTCATTTATTCGCTCTTGTGTCCAGGCAAATTGTGGCGTTAAGTTTCGCCACTCAACGCGATGCCTCCAGAATTCTTTGGCAAATGAGGAATGGAATGTCATAATAATAGGTTCCATCTGTCTTCCCTGCTGTGTGCGGGATACAGCGTGAAGCTGATTATTATGTCGATATTAAATTAATCAATAACTTTTACATGTATATTTTTTTATATTGTAACTCCCACGAAGGGCTTAATAAGGGAAGTTTGAAGTGACCCTACCACTACAAATAAGGAAACAAGTACAAGTATTACAAGACAGGATCACAACAGTTCTACTTCTACAGTTGTAGTTGTACTGAGAAAACTTTGATATTGCTACGTTAATACAAGTTGTATTGAACATGTAAAACAAAGATGGAGATTTAAGTTACTAGAGTTTTTGTATGTTCTTGTCTTATGCATTATACCTTTGATATAGACTTTATGGAGGCCAGTCGTAGCGCAGAGACACAAGGGTGCGACTATAAACGCCACAGGTTGTGGGTTCGATTACCACTATAAGAAATTAAATGTTTAATATCTTCATTTTCTGCACTCGAGGGCAATCACTGCATTGAGTGCCACCACTCAACACGCAATGCCTCCAGAATTCCTCAAATAGTGGGGAACAGGAGTATCTTACTGGGAAGGTACTCTCTTATATTAGGTCCCCGAGTTTTCTCTGCTTACCCTGCTATGAAAAGAAAAGAAGAAACCATAATCTTCACGCTTCACCCGTCAAATTAGCCAAAGATTATCTTTGGCATTAGAAAGGAGCGAATTAGAGATTTTGCGTTTTCATTCTAAAAAAAGTCGTAAGCATTCTAATATATATTGCACCCTTAGCCAGTTTTCACCCATTTATAGAAACGTGTTACTAGACTAAGCCCAATGTTACATGTTATCTGTAATCAGATTGGGGATAGACTGTATTTTAAACATAAATACCGGGAACCCCCAAATAAGATAAGATCCCACATCCGTCACTTGCAGTTGAACTTTTTGTAAAAAAAAACTTGAATTTAGCTTAATCCAGCGTTATTACATTGTAAAATACATTATAAAAGAAGTAATTTTAGAAGAAGCAATATTTTTTAAGTCGTTTTTAAATTAGGCCAGTCCAGATAGTCCAAATTTCCTTTTTCATTTATTACGAAGGCAGGACAATGATTTATGTAATACCTATGCCTTAGGTTTTATTGCCGTCAAGTCCGAGGGTATTCCTATTGGAGTACTCGTAAAGTCTCTTTGGTTATCATATTTTTATTTTTGTGTAGAAATATATTTTGAATAAACAATTAATGTAGTTTTAGATAATTATTATAGATATTCTGATTATGTGATATACAAAGATAAAGAAAAAAATAATTTTCGCTGTGGAGGCAGAGGTAAACTTATCGTTAAGATACTTCGGTTCCCACTTTCCAAGTTTTGGAGGCATTGCGTGTTGAGGGGCGGAGCTCAAAGTCGCGTTTTGCCCCGAAACCAGAGCGATGAAATGGAAATAGTGTAGAGTGGGATCGAACACAACTGTTGCGTTACAGTCACACCCTTTGTGCCGATGGGCCTTGACGGCCTTAGATATTCAGATTTTAATTAAAAAATATATGAACTGTAAAGTATCTTTTTTCATGTTTTTAATTAATTTTAATAATCTCAAGGCCCTCCGTTCTTCATTTTTGGCCTGGTTTTTGTAAGTGGCAGAACCCATCGCTGGACTTTGCCTTACCTAACCAAGGAAATAAAGAATAATATCGTATTTTTATGAGATTAGAAGCAAGAACAATTCAACAAACGCCACAATAGCGTTAAGAAATTGTTAAATCTTAAAAAAAATCAACTTTGCGCTTTACCCGCATAGCAAGGTAGACAAAGGGTTAAGCAGAGAGAAATTACGTGCTAACTGGCGTAGCTTGCTGTCACATTTCATCTGTTAAAATGGGGAAATAAAAACAAAGTAAATACAACGATTCTCTCCAAGTGGAAATCGAATCCACAGCTCTGACGCTTAAAACCACAAACTCTCTCACTGTACCACAATGGCTTCAATCTTGATTATACGAAAACAGTATTCGAGCCATTTTCATTTATCGACAAATAGAACTACATAAATTACTCTGGAATAACCCTGTCTATTATCTTTACAGCCACTTACAAAGCCACTCTACATCTTCATTTTCTCTTAAACTAAATAAACAGATCTTAAACGGTTACACTATTGCCATATATATTCATATACATACATATGAATTGGCTTTTTTTCTTTTAGCTTCACGCTCTATACCGCATATAGCAGGGTAGAAGGGGTAGCCTAGTGTTAAGATTAAGTCACTTCCATTGCTCACTTTCCGTAGAATTTAGAAAAAAAGTTTGAGTGACGGAAGAGAGAAATGAAATTAGATTATTTTTCAAAATAGTGTGAAATAGTGATGCGAGGAAACTTTTAAACAAAAGTACATACAATGAACATACAAATATATGTATATGATAGGCTAAGCTTCAATATTTATTGTGAAAATACAAATAAATAAAATAAAATAAATCAGCTTCACGCTGTATCCCGCACACAGCAGGGCAGGCAGAGGGAATGTAGTATTAAGAAATTTCGTTCCTACTTTCTGCCGAATTGTGGAGGCATTGCGTTTTGAGTGGCAGAACCCAACGCCGCACTTTGCCTCAACACCAAAGCGAAGACAAATAAAATATTTAAAACAACATTTTGAGAGATTTTACATGAAATTACATTAAATTGATTACTTTTTCAAAAAAGAAATAAAGAAATGATAAATCCGAGCACCCACCCACCATTTGGAAATTGTCGGTTATCTTGATACCAAATAATTTGGAGATCCATCATGATAAGGGCCATGGAATCGGAATCTACGGGAACATCTAATTTATGGGTTATTACATACCTACTGGGGCTCGCCCTCGCTACGCTTGGTACTCCGTTATTACCACGCTTCTGGTATTATGTTTTTTATTTGAGCAAATCTTGTTTTTTCTGGTTAAAAGAAGATAATGGGTAAAAATACATAAATAATATAAGTAATTATTATTTCAGCTTTTTGCTCCCGCATTGCATGGTAGGCAGGCTAATGTTTCGAGATATTTTTAACTGTCTCAATTTTCGAGATATTGAAAGTGAAGAAGAAATGCTCTGAAGTGCTATTGAGCACCAAGCAGTTCCATTTATCCCCAAGCCGTCCTGATTACTGTCAGATGCTGTGCTTCTGAACCTCGACGGCACACGTTGTATTTTTTAATTTAAATCTTATCATACGTAGCATAAAAAAATCAATTTTAATTTTTTGCTAATAGAAATATGGGCCAAACATTAAGAGAGTAGGTACAATTCAAATAAAAAACACAATGGCCCATCCAAATTTATTAACATATTTATATATAACGAGATAAAATTAAAATTAACTAGGAAACCATCCTATTGGGCATTTACTCGTACAGTACGGTTGAAGAGTCGTTGTCATTTCGAAGTTAGCTCATATACATAGCTGTCTGTGCTAATTGGATTTTAGGATTTTTCTTAATTTTGATAATAATACTCCCGTGTGAACATAGTACAAAAAATCAGAAAACCTAACATCAAGGCGGCCACAACTCCTCAACCGTACTGTACAGTCGGTGGTATCCGTATGCCAGGATATTATGAAAACGAATTTTCTCACTTAAAATAAAAGCGCCTGTAGGTGTATGGGTGGCAATTTGCTATAAATCTACTGTAGATGGAAACATTCGAAGGCGTTTTTAGCTGTATTCAAAAACAATAGCTATTATTCTGCTTATAGAATTTTCCAGGTGTTTGTTGTTGTTAAAATTTAGCCTCACGTGTTTGAAATAGTTGTGTTGTGTACGTACTTTGATGTTGGAAATACGTTTGATGGTTAAATATGCTTTGTGTTGTTGATTTTGATCATGGGGTTTATAATTAGAGTAATTATCGCGAGGAGAAATGTGGAGAAATTATTGTTGTAATTTAAGGCTGTATCCCTTTCGTACGAGAGTAGGTACAGGCAACAGAACCTAGTGAACCTAGTGTTAAGACATTCCGTTCTCATTAACCCATTTCCGTTTCCCACTTACCGCTGATTTCTGGAGGCAACGTCACGTTTGGTTCAACGCCGCCCTTATCAATATGCAAATATATTTAATTTCTTTCATTTCCATTTCTAGTGGGAATCGAACCTTCAACCTACCGCGTGTTCAGTCGCAAGCTTGCGTCCCTGCATTATGACACTGACTTCAATCTCAATCTTGCTATAAAATATAAATATATACAAAGTAGCTATTATAGTCTAAGACATTGTTTCCTACCGGAAGTAGGACACCACCGGGATAACAAAGTGGAACAAAATAGAATGTGCTTTATCATAATAACACTGATACAAACAACTATATCTTAAATGAAAAATGTGCAATACGTGATTTGAACCCCTAATATATAGTAGAGACAACATAGTATAAGATTTCATTGTACACATAGCGCATACAAGTTTCGATATAACTTGATAAGAACGAGAAAGAGGCCATCGTGGCGCAGGGGCACAAGGGCGTAACTGTAACGCAACGGTTGTGGGTTCGATCCTCACTCGAGGAAGTGAAATATTTATTTACGTTTATATTTCCATTTCTTCGCTCTGGTTTCGAGGGAAAGCGCAGCGTTGAGTTCTGCCACTCAATATGCAATTTCTCCATAATTCGCCAGAAAGTAGGGAACAGAGTATCTTAATACAAGTGTAGGCAGACCTACCCTGCTGCGTGCGGGATAAAGCGTGAAGCTTGCTTAAACCGGATTCCAAGAACCACCGATTCGAATCCCACTACGTTTAAAATTTTTATAGATTTTCTAAAATATAAAGTATTTCATCCTATCATCTCTGTCTATTCTACGCTATACGTAGAATAAAGTGTTAAGCTATAAAAATCGATTTAAAATCATCGATTGCATCTAAGTACGTTTCAGTTGAACAATGATGCAACATTTATTTTGGTTACGACAAAAATCTGGAAGATTTTTTGTGTCCTCATGAAGTTATTCTTGTGAAATATATAGGCTTATATCTCATTAAACCATGATATATAGGAGGGTGCAATGATCTATACGTTAAAGTTAGGGAATTTGCTGAATATGGATTTGTTTGAATATACATGAGTATTAACAATTTCTTTAGCTTCATGCAGTATCCCGCACACAGTAGGGTAGGCAGAGAGAACCTGCTATTAAGACACTTCGTTCCCACTTTCTACCGAATTCTGGATGCATTGCGTGTTAAGTAGCAGAACTCAATTTCATTATACAATTTTTAGCATCACGTACACAGCAGAATAGGAAATCAGATAGTACGAGTAGAGTATTAGCACTCTCCTCCCTCATTCGCTCTACTGAGACTCAACTACATCATACTCGTAAAACTGTCTAAATTACGCAGGGTAAGATGGGGACCTTAAGACACTCCGTTCCCCACTTTTTGTATTTTATATCCCTATTACCTTTTGAAAACATGTTTTTTTCCCGTTCCTATATACTAATCACTATTATAAAGATTCAATAAAGAAAAAATATAAAAAAATAGCAGAACAGAAGAAAAATATAAAAAAAACATTGTAAAATACAATATTCAACCTTCGGTAATTTAACGGCGCGAACGGCGAGGACCGCGGTCACAGCCAGTGATATATTTTGGATTTTGGGGGTAAAAACAAAATTTTCCCGATTGTTAATCTTAATTAAATATTCATTGTAAGGGAACCTTGTTCTTGTGGTTGGACGGCAAATGTGAAAATAGGGGTAGGGGTCAAACAATTTAGGACATTAAAATTTTAGCGCGCCCTAATTCAGCCTATTAGGCGTCCCTTGTCCCAACGTTACTGATTAGTTTAGTACTTGCTGTGAAGATTAGAGATGAAATTGTTGTTACGTGTGTGTCGTTTAAATTTATGTTGTCTTTTGTTGTTGCTGATTAGAGTCATTTGTAAAGGAAAGAGAAAGAGATTCTTCTATGACAGAATGAGATAATTTAATATTAAAAGCATAATTATACATATGGCTGGATTTGAATTCTCCAATATATAATGGGTACAAGCATGTGGATTGTGGGTTCGATTGCCACTCGGGTAAATTAATATATAATATTTTCATTTCCTTGCCTTCTTTTCATTTTCTGGTAACGATAGAAAGCTCAGCGTTAAGTTCCGCCACTCAACACCTAATGCCTGGAACAATTAAACTAAAAGTAGGGAACGGACTGTCTTTACACTGGGTTGCCAGGTGCCCTCCGTGCTATCAGCGATATACAGTATGAATTTGAAAAAAGCATGATTTCTAAAATAAACTCGTCCATTTAAATTTACCCAAAGTTGGTAAGTAAACAAAATACATTACTGATTAGTGTAGATTTATGACAAAACCTTGTAATAGTACAAATATGTATAACAGGCCACAGGCCACAGTGGCCACGTTATTGCATTTGTGGTTACATCGCGTCGAGTTTGATTGATATAATG
Organism: Heliconius burneyi; assembly: GCA_018247715.1. Lineage (NCBI taxonomy): Eukaryota > Metazoa > Arthropoda > Insecta > Lepidoptera > Nymphalidae > Heliconius > Heliconius burneyi. The sequence goes on along the minus strand of DWGR01003716.1, from coordinate 181 downwards.
AATATATGTACATCCTTTATTATCTTCTTTCTAATATGCCTTAAAAAATAAAAATTATTTATTTATAGCATGGTGTTTATTTTTTAATAGTATTACACATTTTTTATATATTTTAATTAATTTGAATTAAGTTAATTCGTTTTTGTTGGCATTTGATTATTACTTCTTTACAATGCATTAA
>DWGR01003715.1:0-11853 GCA_018247715.1 Heliconius burneyi | reverse complement strand
TATTCAGTACTTACAAAAAAATATGAATGATTTTTCGTAAGGGTTCCGTCACGGATGAAATGCGACGGCTCTGTATTCGATTCCTACTGGGGGAGTTCCGTCCGGAAAGCGCGTATTAAAAATTGGACGTATCGTAACTGCGACCAATCTTGCTTAAATTTAACTAAGCCACACTATTCATGATAGAAGAATAAAAAGATCCCACTTACATATTTGTGCGCGGTAAATATCATTTTGATCCTATACAAATTCAATATCTATTTTTGTGTTATATTCTATTTTCTTTTTTCTCATCCCAGCGCATCCCGGTGTTAGGGTGTATCTCACACCCAGGCACCATTGTACCTGCGGTGGTTAGAGATTCAATTATTTTTTACTTTACACCTTACTTGTCGCCAAATGATAAGGTTTTTGCATACCTCTTTTGCCCCGTCGACTCTCTCATCAGGGTTAATTATCTAAAAATGGGTCATTATAAATAAAAAAGTGACCTCTGGGGGGGTCATAGCTTCGTCTTCCACTTCCCGTAGCTTGAGAAATAACGTGTTAGATAGAGGTCTACAACGTCGCTGTAATTCCTATTAGTAAACATGCTTTTATTTAAAATTAGTGGTCGCTTGTTCACCCAAGTCCACCCAAGACTTTATAACTCTCTGGCTACTCCGCTAGGAATAAAATGTGAAGCGTGAAGCTAATGATCATTTTCATATAACTTCCATTTAAGTTCATTAAATTTAAAGTCAAAATGTTGTGATATTGCTTATAAGTGGCAAAACTCACAGTTTTGCTTTGTTATATCATGTACGTTCGATTCCCACTCGACGGAATAAAATATTTTAAAATTTTCATTTTTTCGTTCTAGAAACGAGGCAAAGTACGGTGTTGAGTTTCGCCACTAAACCAGCAATGCCTCAAAAATTAAGCGAAAAGTGGAGAACGGAAGTGTCTATAATGGGGAACGTAGTGTCTTAACATTAGGTTCTCAGTTTCGCTCTACCTATTATTTTATATACATAAAGCTAAAATTTAAAAAAGTTAACGATTTCACATTAATCATTACCCCGAGTTAAAATCGAACTTACAACTTTCCCGTCCACACTCAGGAACTTTTATTTGGTAGCGTACATTTAATTACTTAGTCATTTACATGCCATTTCCTTATTTCTTAAATTTTACGTGGTCTATTATGGATCTTCGTCAGATTTTCCAGGAGTTTAATTTTTATATGTCAATGAGAAACGGCTATCGTGCTGAACAACATCTTTCGCTATGACAGCATTTCTTATAATTTAGATGAATTATTTTGGTTCAAAGTTTCAAGTCTGGCTATGTGCAATTGTTAATAATATACGTTGTTAAGATATTCTTACAATTATAGTTTCACTGTTAAAAATGTAAAGTATTTTTTTTCATACATCAGGACGTGTGGAGGTAGAGGTGTGTTGATTGACGAAACTTAACACCGCGCCTTGTCTTATTACCATACCTAGGGAATGAAATTAATTATTTCCGGGATCGAAATTCTAACCCAAAACTATCGCACTTACAGCTGTACCACTGTACCATGACTGTCTTTAAATATGTTAAATGAACACACGCCATATATTTTTATCTCGAATACCACGGCTCAAAACGTTGCGCCTTATCGTCGACCACAAATACATGAGGCATCCTCTTAATGGCGCTTTCAAACTAATGAGAAAACGTATGTTACTAAACAGATTTGGATGCAACGTTACAGAAATATAGGACATCATAATAATACTTAAGCTATCCCTTATGTAAAAATAAAGTATAATTTGGTTACAAAATAGGAAGAAAGTTAGGCGGGCAGCGCCGCGTGTGGGTCGCTAGTATTATAATAAGCCAAATCAAGCATATTTCCATCTCATAAAACAAACTAGGCAATAAAATTTAAGGCTTAGTGACTTAGTGGATACGAATTTATTCTTATTACAGCCTTTGGTTTCCTCTAACATTAAATCAATGTTAAATGTAGGAGAAAATATCGATGAGGCCACGCACGAGTGGGTACACCGTGAATGTGCTTGTACTTACAGAATGATAGATAATAACCTCAATTTCTATGATATGTTTGTAAGTTTGTTATATATTTTTGTTTTCTACCCCCGTAGAATAGCGGCTAAGGTCGTCTGTAGACGTCGGTCGTGGCTTCGATGCCCACTCTGAGACATTAAATATTAAACATTTCCTCATTTTTGTAATGAGCCGTGGCATTGAATTCCGCCACTTAACACATGATGCCACGAGATTTTGCCACAAATTGAAACGGAAGTGTTTTAAAAAGAGACACTAGGTTACCAGCTTATCTTAACGCTAAGTTTCCAGGTTCCTTTTGCCTATCCTCCTGTGTGCAGCTACAAAAAAAGAGTAGTTTTAAGAAATATTACCTATTCATTTCAATTCGCCATAGCGATTTATTTTATTTTCTCATTTCCATTGTTATTTCCTTAGTTTGGTAACAAACCTACGCGTGGCACCGAGTCCTCTTAGAATGTCTCAAAAGTCAGGCGATGCATGGGGAACACTTGGTTCCTTTTAAATTAAGATTAAGATTAGCGTTAAATTAAGAAAGAAAAATTTTCGTTGTCCACAATAGTAAAGTGTTTACGGCAACAAAAAACGTAACTTAACAACGTTAAAAATATACAATTGAAGCAACTCCATTGAATTTTATTTAACTTTTCCCAACTAGTAACTAACGCCTATGCATATAGTTGTTTAAAGTTTTAACGAGTGTTCCTATACGGCCATACAGACGCGGCATTTTAACTGGATCATTGTGAAACGCGTAGTGTTGTGGAGTGATTGGTATACTTGTAGTTTTGTTTGTTATGTATTGATACATTTTAAATTATAATCTAAAATGTCTTATATATAGAAAACTTGTTCGTTACTGATTGACTGACAGATGACGCACAGACGAATCTACTGGACATAGAAATTTGGCATGAAGGTGACAATGAAATGAAACTGACAAAATCGATTTTTTTTTATTTTTTTTTAGTTTATACGAGTACATATATAAATGATATAACCGTTCCTTTGTAGCCGAATAAAAATAGAGTATCTCGAGGCACAGTAGCGCAGTGTCTCCAGTATTTAGGGTTATTTTAATTTCCTCGTTACCAACGAGGCAACACGCGGCGTTGGATTCTGCCACTCAACGCAATATCTACAAAACTAAGCGGTGCATAGAAATGTGAGTGATACTTAGTTATCCCTAGGGTCCTTTTAGCTAATTTTTTTTATGTATCGCGCACAAAGCAGGGTCAGCAGAGGGAACCTGAAAACTTATAGTTAAAAAAACGTTCCCATTAAAACACATCCGTTCCTTACTTACCGCCAAATTCCGCATTGCGTATTGAATTCCTATCTACAACACAACAGGGTAGGCAGAGTGAACATAGTGACAGCGCATTCAGTTGCGCACTTTCCACCGAATTCTGGAGGCTTTGGGTGTTGAGTGGCAGAACTCAACGCCATGCTTTGCTTCGATACCAGAGCGAAGAAATGAAAATATAAACGTAAATAAATATTTCACTTCCTCAAGTGGGAATCGAACACACAACCATCGCGCTACAGGCACACCTTGTGCCGCTGCGCCATGACGGCGTCTTAATAAAATCCACGACTCATATTTTGTATATTAATCAATAAATACCGTATGCAACCCTCCATAACAACTTAACGGTACATTAATGCCATGATCAAGCATCAAAATCAAATGTAGCACCATAGATTTTTTTTCTGTCATCAAAAAGGAGATGTTATACGTCGAGTGCTAATGTCTATGGAAAGCCTTAATTTGAATAAAATTACGATTTAAATTGTGCAGTGCATGTCTGCATTTTTAATTTGTGCAGTGTTTTTTGTATGAAGATAGGTAGTTTGTAGGGTAGCTAACTTCCTTCCCCTAAGAATGCAGGTACGCCCAATTTTAGAGTAATTGTGACAATAGAGTATTAACAGAACGAGGAAATAAAAATGTTTCTTTCCCCGGAGATTGAACCTACAACCGTCACGTTGTGACGCAGCTATGCCGCTGTCTCACTGTGGCCTTAACGAAGTTAATACTGTTTAAATATCTACAACAAAGTTATTTTTAACAGTGGCCACCCGCACCTTCATTTTTATGACCTATAAAAAGTTAAAAAACGGTCCCTGAAACGGTTCCGTGTTTACTGGGGGAAACCAACGCCGTGCTATGTCTTGGTACCAAAACGAATAAATTCAAATTATGCATTCCTCCAAGTGGAAATTGAACCCACAACCATCACGTTCACAGTTAGATGCTGCCCCTCTATATATAATAAACATTCCCTAATATATACTACAAATACGTTGACAAATCCTTTCAAGGCATTTCCCGTTGCATCAGAATTTCAAATGATAATACTCTTACAGGCTTACTTAAATAATACATTATGAAGGTAGTTTGAACTCTTCCAAATTTACATGAGTATCATTAATGATGTAAATGTATGGAAAACGTGATGAGATGGTGCATAAGAACTGGTTCAATAGAACGGGAGTCGCAGCTATGTGTGCTATTTTTAGTTTAACTTAGAGTCCAGACACTCTATTGTTCGCTTATTTCCGGATTATTGTTTGCAGGGAAAAAAGAAAAGGAAGACATAATTCATTTTAGTTGTAATCCAAGCCGCAATCATCATCTCAACTATTTATTTATCTATTTATTATAAGACAATTATTTCCCCATTAGATTTGATTCCACGACTATGATATACACCATCGTTTTCACGAAACTTAGACGCTTCAGGACAGGACAGACACAGAAGGAATTTAGTGTTAAGACACTTTGGACGTTTTCACCGTCGATTTTAGAGATACTATTTTTTAGAGATAGATTTTAACAAGTCAGCCACTTGACTCCCCGCTTAGGCAGAAAGAACCAGGTATTAAGAGATTCAATGCGCTATTTTTAACCGAATATTTGAAATACTGCATGTTAAGCAGCGAAACTCAACGCCACGATTTGTCATTCCAAAATTGTTTTATTCTAACCTATCAGAGGGGAAGTAGTGGATCGGAACCTAGAAAATAGAATTGATCTTTTAAATCTGGGGGAGACTGGGAGAAAGAGAGTTGTAGAGGGTAGAATAAAGGAGAGTCAACATACGGAAATTTCAGGGATGTCGGATAGGAAGCCACCCAAGCTGACAATGATGATCAGAAACATAATTATTAAGTAAGAGCGACCCGTTGATATTAAACCAGCCAGCTTTACATTTAATTTCCTGCGCCGCCTAGAATTTACTGAAACCGATGGAGTTCCGCTGTTTGAACTGTGTTAACGTTCTGAGACTGAGTTTCAAAAGTTTCTTTTACTTTTTTTCAGTGTTACTGCTTTAAGCGTATGGTAATTTTTAAATACTTTCAATTTATCTCTTAATTTTTTTTCTACTAAAAACTTCTTTACTTATATTAAACTAACAAAAAGGGTATAGGTTCAAATTCTAATACGCTTAAATTTTATATTAAAGGTTATTTTTGGAAACTAAATTAAAACGTCTGACCGTAGAAGCATCGATTGCGAGTTCAATTTACGGATTATTTTCATTTCCTTGCTCTGGCAACGAGACAAAGCGTAGCATTGAGTTCCATCAAACAACACATAATGTCTAAAAAATATTCACCCTGTAGTATGTGTGATACAGCGTGAAACTAAAAAAAATACTGAGACATCATCTATTCTTCTACACAATTATATCTAACAAATATATATGTAACCTAAATCATATAACAAACTAACTTCCAGACGTTAAACGCTAACCATAGATAAGAATAAGCCCACTTCGTCAAGACTTACTCAACATTCAAATTGATAAAACATCTTACGCAGTACAACTTCTAGAAGATTAAAGAACTTCAAATCCAATTTACTTGTTCACCTACCTGGATGGAATAAGCGAGCTCGTTACGATAGATGTACACTGGGCTTTATTTAACTAGTCAGTTGTTGTAGTTGTAGTTGTTGTGTTGTAAGATGGCTTTAGCATTTGTGCCAAATGCTTCCCCTTTGGCTTTCTCGCAAGGGATAAAGCGTGAACCAACTAAGTTATGTAGTGTTATTTAGCAGCACGTAGCAATGATTATCTGGTGAGTGATATCAATCAGTTTCACGTTTCCATTCCAATTCTAAGTTTTGTAAATTCTCCATTGAATCCACCATCGCAAGCCTGATCATTGCTACATTTCATTTAAAAGTAAGAAAAGAAATTGCAGAATTTTTAAACTTATTTGTTTGTTTTATTTTAGCAAGGTAGGAAGGGATCCTGGGAACCTAGTGCTTAGAGATGTTTTTGTCAAGAAATCTCAGAAACTATTGTTTTGCATTGAAAAATTATTTTTGAATATGATAGATTGCTTATCGAGGAAACCACGTTTGAGTTTCTATTAAAGTTAAACAGTAGAAAACTGTTAGAGACAACCATATTTTGTCTCGATACTTGCTATATATACAGCATACATGTGTTTAAGTAACCTTAAAATTAGAATTAAGTATTATCTGCTTATAATGTTATCTCAGTGTACCCCCATACAAAGAACACACACAAGTCACCGATCTCACAGCCGCCAACTTGCTTGTATTGAAATACCAGATTACGAGAAACTCGTATTGCTTTTGATAAAGTGGGTGCAAAACTTAGAAGACAATGGAACAGAAAATGTTCTCATTATTATTAAACGTATTATAACTTAAAAAAATTAATGTATTGTCAATTTCGCGTAAAATGACACAAAAATACTTTAAAGTTCACTTAAATAGGGTAAGTTTAAGAAAGTTAAGATACTTCGAAACACTTGTATTCTAAATATTATTATAACTTCGAAATATTATGTATACTAATAATATAGTATATATGTGTCGAAAAAACGTCAGTGGATAGTAGGGAACGGAGAGTTTTGACAGGACAGCATGAAGTTATAATAACGAAGTGTATTAGGAATACGAACGTGGGCCATGTTACACGCCGGCCTAAGAACTATGTCGGATGCAAGTGCCTTGCTATATCAGTTACTGGAATGGGACCTCCCGGACGCCGAAGGAAGCGCTGGTTAGATGCCGAGATGCAGGACATAAGAGCCAATGGTCTAACCAACGAGGACGCTAACCGCAGACCGAGGACGCTAGTGGAGTAGGTTGACTAGGAAGGCATACCCTGGCAATAGCCGTGATTAATGCCAGGAAGTAGAAAAAGACGAACATTTTTACACTCCGTGTTTCATCCTGCATATAAAAGCCAGGGAGACCCATAGTAGCCCGTATCCCATTTAATTTTCGAAATATTGCTTGTTGATTGGCAGAACTCAACGTTACGATTTGCCTTTTTAGCAAAGCAAAGCAATGAAAAAAAAATTTCATAAGTGAGAATCAAACCTACAACCCTCACGACGTCCTCAATACCAAACAATCTTAAGTATATCATACTCTATTTCTCTTAAACTAAGTTCAACCCATCATTATAACAGAATACTGTAAAACTTCAAGTTAAACCTCAGTTAGCAGTATTCACTCTTATCACATACTGAAGAGTTCAAAACTAATCTACTTCATTAACCAAATAGTACAATTTTGTGTTAAATCTACGTTTAATTAGTGAAGCAATGGAAACTTGGTGAAATAATCAAGAGGATATATGGAGGAAGTTCGTATGAAGGAGTTCGTGGGAATAACTGTTAAGTTTTATTGCGACATCTTGTTTCGTTGTGATAGTGAATTTAAGAGGTTGTGGCGTAGTGGGATAGCGTCTGATAGAGCAGGTTCGCTCACCATTCGGGGGAATTTATTTGTTTTTATTTCAATGCTGTGGTAGACGAGGTAGAGCGTTGAGTTCCGCAATTCTCCAAGAAATGCCCTAACAGTATATAGGGAATTATACGTATCAGCATTGGGCTTCTCTTATCTACCTACCCTGCTTTATTCTTTGTGCCATTAAATGAGGAAAATGAATAGTTTAGAATTTCGTAACTCAAAAGGAAAAAGTGTCCATACGAGTATATCCAGACCATTTATCTCAAATTTATCACAAAATTTTAGAGGTAACCAGAGATAAATATGTACAGTCTTTTCCAGAAAAAATCAAGCTTCTAAGTCAACATAACATAAATACACGAGCTGCGTAATCAAAACGTACCTATATAATACTTTCTTTAATCAAATAGTTATGAAATTTGCACTTAGTAATAACTCACCCGTACAATATAAATCTAGTAAAGAAACCGAAAAGTAATAACTTAAAAATATTTCACACTAATTATGAAATTTCAACAACTAATTTTATTTACTTTTATTTCAGTAAGTATTTTCTAAGTAAAAATCCATATTGTCTTTTAATGCTAACCGGTATATTTGCAAATACGTGTAAAACTTAATTCTTTTACCGAGTGATTGACAGAAGTAGGTTCAAATTTGATATGTAGGTAGTCTAGAAAGATAATATGGAAACAAGAAAAAAGATATTTCTTACATCTTCAATGCCACGCAAACGAACATCGAGAAAGACGACGAGTTAAATGAAAAAATACAAACAAATAGTCTGTCACTAATATAAAGCGGTAAATAATAATTTCTGTCAAAGTCCAAACCCACGACCGTATGTCATCCAAAAGTACAACTCCGCAAATATCTATAAAATCGGGTCACCTTGCCGTTTCCGCAGCGGACTCATCTCGGAAAGCGAGAGCTCATTTCCTACGAACTTTGATGCCAAAATTCGAAGTCTTTTCTTGTTTTTTCTTACATTCAAATTTGTTGCAAAGTTCTATATAGGTACTTTGTTTTATCTTCACGCTGTGTCCTGTGGATGGGCAGATGGTACCTGGGTAGTGTTCCCGTTCTCCGTTTCTACTAAGCCTTACGACTGTAAACGCGACAAGTTATGGGTTCGATTATACCTCAAGGAGATGAAATATTTATATTTTCATTTTCTAACTTTGCTAACGAGACAAAGCGCAGCGTTGAGTTCTACTATTCAAAACAGTGCCTCCGAAATTCGGTGGAAATTGGGGATTGTAAGTCTTTTATTGAGAACGGAGTGTTTTAACACTAGGTCCCCAGTTCCCATCTTGGTATCCTGCTATGTGAAAACAGCATTTTGCAATTGCATAAGCAAAAAAATAAATAATATCCCTATATATCCCTATATATTCTTTTACAATTAGTTTACGAATTTTAGCAATTTTAATTACATTTTTTTTATGAAAAGTACACACACAGCACAAGAGGAAGGGTGTGAAGCAAACCAGATAGATGCCTACATTAATTTAAAAGTTATTTTTAACTGCACGTCATGGTATGTTTTAACCCACATTTGCTCCCTCGACAACTGTCCTCTCGCCTGGAACAGGGTCACCTCTCGTACTACAGTGTATGTAATACGTGTCTTTTAAAAAGTATCTTTTTGAATTTACGTGATGAATATGAAATAAGTTTTTGTTGAGCTTTAAACTGCTTATCATATAACAGGAAAGGTAGAAGGAACCTAGGAACCTGGTGTTGAAGCCCCGGTTCCCATTAAGTCACTTCTGGAAGCATTGAGTGTTGGGTGGCGGGAGTGAATGCTGCGCTTTGTTTATAAGAACACAGAAATGGAAATAACTTCAACTCCCCCAACTGGAAATTAAACTCAACATCATTAAATTAACAATTAAACCTTGTACCACAGTGACATGAAGGTCTTAAATGTACTTTTTATCTAAAGATTCTAAAACCTTGTTAAGTAAAAAATTAGTGTATTATTAATATACATTTAAGCAACGTTGTTTCTCGCACATGACAGGGTAAGCAGAAGGAACCTGGAAACAAACATAAGTTCAAGACACTCCGTTCTCATTAAGAAATTTTCGTTCCCCGCTTACAACCGAGTTCTGAAGTCATTGCGTATTGAGTGGTGGAACTCAACGTCGCGCTTTGCCTGGTTACCGGAGCTATGAAATGAAAATATTAAATATTTAATTCTCTGTGTGGAACTCGAACCCACAACCGTCGCGTTTACATTTTTGGTTTGGTTGACTGGTTTGAATATGGTTATAATGAAACGAACTTCGTCACGTTCCAATTATAATATTGAACTCACTTATTACTTCAACATTACAGCTTTCATATATTTTAAGTGAATGAAATTAATTACGTTTTACAATTAAAATGTACACATTTTATAAAGTTCATGATTTTACTTATAAACAACATTTAAATTAAAAAGTCTATTACGCATATTAAAATAAATACAACAGATTGTGAGTTCCAATCTCACTAGATGAATTGAAATACGCGGTGTTGAGTTCCGCGCAAAGATTCATTATTATAATATTTTTTTATTAATATTATACACACACATTTGTTTTTATGTGTTAAAGAAGTTTAGCAAATGAATGATCTTATACAGAGTTATAAGGAACATTTAACATATTATTGTATACTTTCCTTTGTTGAATACCTTTTTTAGGCTTTTAGTGGGTAAGGCCCCGTTATTTAAGTATATTAAGAGTTAAAAATATTGAAATATAAAGAATCTTTTAAGCGAAAATCGAACCCATAACCAACACGTATACATTTCACAAGCACTTTAATGATTTCACTTATTATTACTTCTACGTAGAAACTCTAAAGTCGTCTTGTAACGGAAGTCTGTTACTATTATGATATGAAGGTTTCCCCATAAATTTCATCTTAAGATGGCTTCATCATTGAATTTAACTAAACGACTTAAAAATTACAAAGCAAATCATGAAAAGATTCAGCTTAATTGTATTTGTGTAACACAATTTACCTTGAAACCGTTTTAGGTTAGTAAAGTTACATATTAATTGCACTATGTTTCTGTTTTCTGTTAAATAAATCAGCTTCACGCTGTATCCCGCATACAGCAGGGTAGGCAGACGGAATCCTGTGTTAAGACACCCTGTTCCCGACTTTCTGCCGAATACTTTCTGGAGGGATTACAACACGCAATCCCTCCAGAATTGCCTCAACACCAGAGCGAAGAAATGGAAATATAAACCTTAATAAATATTTCACTTCCTCGAGTGGGGATCGAACCCACAACTGTCGTGATACAGTCAGCGTTAGTCACACTAACACTGAGTTTATATGTATCTACTATTATTGTATCTATCATACCTTCTGTCTTCTTCTATGGGCCCCCGTGGCAGTAGAATTTCGGCAGAGAGTGGGAAACGGAGTATCTTAACGTTCCTTCTGCCTACCCTGCCGTGTGCGGGATAAAGTGTGAAGCTAATTTATTTTTTATTTTATATGATACATACAAACGGAACTGCCTGTCATTTAATTACAGTGCCTTTTCGTCCCAAAACTATGTTTTTTACGTCACCTTCATTGTCATCGCGAAAGCTAGTTAGTAGTTCCGTATCGCACTGCACTTTGAAGTTATAACGAGTGTCTCCTGAATGTGGCCAAATTGGTTTCGAACACGCATGGATTTTTTTCATGAGGTTGAATTTAAAAAAAATTTTAGTACTTAAATTCAAATATTTATGTATGTTAAGCTACAGTATATTTTGATGTATTTGTCAATGTCATTCATGCACCTATTTATAGGTTCACGCCGTATCCCGCATCTAGGAGCGTAGGCAGAGGGAACCTGGTGTTTAAACACTCTCACACTCAGTACTGCCCTATTTTCGAAATATTGCGTCTTGGGTGGGGGTAAACTTAATGACTTTTGTCTTGTCACCAGTCCAAGAAAATGAAAATTCCAAATTCATCCAATTAATTCTATACTATAATAATGTTATATATTTTGCTCTATTTCAATTATTCTTTCTATATTTAAGTGATCCTATGTA